>PVKM010006845.1:0-43095 GCA_004027735.1 Carollia perspicillata
GTCCAGACCACCTACTGGGCTCAATTGTCCACCGCCAATCGGAAAGACATCTCTCAGTGACAGAGATCAGTGAAAAGGAAAGGAACTTATTATTTATTTGAATGAAATACAAACTAAAGTTCACAAATACACACACAGTCCTCCCTGCACTTTGCACATGGCAAAAAGGAGCACTTCCAAAGCCTCATGGTCCTGACTGTCATCCTAGCTGTGTGGTCCCAACCTAGACACCAAAGCCACGTGGTCCTAAACAGGCATGTGGTCGCCAAAAGAGAGACCCCCAATGGCTGCCATGCCTCCGTTTAAATCTCAGCGCCAATCCTCCTCGGCAGCCCCATTTCCGGCTCCTCTTACAATTGGCCACAGCTGCCAGCATTCTGGGCAGGTGTGGCCCTGTGGTGTGGTGCCAATTATCTCCAAGCTCTTCTAGACCTTATTACAAATCCCTATTTGGGGCTCCCCTCTTGGCAGCACCCTGTTACAGTAAGACATTAAAAATCGAGTGAATTTTAAAGCACGGTAAATAATCTGAAGGGAAAGATGTATGTAGGGGAGAGTAGTCTCCCCTTCTCCATGGTTTTGCTTTCCACAGTTGGAGTTGCCATTTTTCAATTGTGATTTCAAAATGTTAAAGGGGAAATTTCAGAAATAAATCATCATAAGTTTAACTATGAGCACTTTTCTGAGTGATAAAATCTCACATTTTTCCACCTGGGAAGTGCATCATCCCTTTGCGCAATGGATCTGCTACCCACCTGTTGGGCACTTCGTAGCTGTCTGGATTACCGGATCGACTGCTCTGGTATTGCAGTGCTTTTGTCCAAGCTACTCTTATTTTACTTAAGAGTGCCCCCAAAGTAAAAGAATAGTGATGAGGCTGTAAGTGTATGTCTGCATGGAAAAAAACTTCTTTGTATGTATGCATGGTTCGCTACACCCATGGTTTCAGGCATCCACGGAGGGTCTTGGAGCATGTTCCCCATGGCTAAGGGGGACCACAGTACGATGAAATGACTGAAAGTATGTGTGTATATAGGGTCTTTATTTCCCTGCTGGGTGGGAAATATTTTTTGTTCTATTTTACATTATTTGATACATTTTATGTTATAAAGTCATCTGTACTGAGCTGCCAATACCACAACCCATGGTAAATTTTTCTATTTCACGTGTGGTTCTTTCCATTTACCTCTTAAAACACGTTCTCTTTGTGTGTTTCTCCACTTTCGTAAGTAGGCTTTATGTATCCTCAGTCTCGGATTTCTGGTTTTGGAAAGCTGTCACTTTTCCAAATTCATGACATTACTGATCCTGCTATGTCATGTTTTTGTCCTTGTGGCTTTGAGCTGAAGAGTCAGTTTCTGGATAAAATGCTGACAGGAAGCCCACACATCTGGGCAAAATAGAATCCATGTCCATCCATGATAGCTCCCTGTTCAAAAACTTTCACTTTTTCTAACAGCACAGAAAGAAGAAAGTTTACATGCTCCATATGCGAAAGGTGTAGTTCAAATTAATGACAGCTGTCTCACACACAGGGAAATCCTGCCCCTTTAAATGTTAATTATTTTTCTTTCCTGTGACATACTCACTGAAGTAACATGTGCTCTAGTACAATATTGAGAGTATTTCATACAACCTCAGGGGAGGAGGGGAGTGTTGATACACAGAGCTCTTCCTAGTGGAGGATCCAGTTAAACAAGTCAGCAAAATATCTTTTTATGGGCCTTTTACTAATGTTTATAAATGGCATTGTTGGATAACGTCTTTAACTTCTTGTGGTTTATGCAATACTTCTATTAGTATAAAAATCTAAAAAATTGAGTTATCAAGGTCAGTTATTGCCCTCATGCTGATTAGTATTTTAGTCTCAGTTTGTTTACTGAGTTTGTTTACTAATTCATTCCACAAATACTTATTGAGTGCCGCTTCTAATTCCTGGGATCGGTACTCTGGTGGATGGAAGGACGAACACTGTGCCAAAAAGTCATGTGAATTCCACTATGTTGGAGTTGAAACAGCACACCCCTGCGTCTTTTCCTGACTGTAGTGGGAAGAGGTACAAATAAGTAATGATCCAGGGAATTAATTTATTTCCTTTTAAACTGTTAGCATATTTATTTTTTTATTATAAAGCTGTTAAAAGTTATCATAAAGTAAACAATAAGTTATTGTAAAGTATATGTAGCCCTATAAAATAGATTTAAAGGATTTTAGGGCATATGCCAGCAACTAACTTAGTGTTGTATAATTGGGCATCAGAGTATAGAAAGCAAATACAGAAACATCTCTATTCCCTTTCAGTTTAATTTGTGGGGAAAAAAAATAAGATTCTTTTAGAGGCAGATTGTAGTAACAATAATAGTGTGACTTAGTGTTTCGACCATAATGAATGTTAAAATAATGAAAGATTTAAGCAAACCCTTTTTATACTAAGTGTAAGAGTTATCTTTGCAACTGAGAGTATGCATAATTATGCATAATTAACACCTATGAATTATCTCCCCCACCGCTAGGTCTTTGAGGCTGAATCTAAAAATCCCATGGATTATATTCATGGAAATGCTTCCACCACCATAAATTATAATGGGCTTGCTGACATCAAATGATATGCAGCCACAGAATAGTGCTCATGTAAGACCATCTTAGCCCAATTCTGTTTTCTCTACCCAGAGTATTGATTTTGTAGCAGCTGTTAATCATCCCAGTAAGTTCCAATTTGGACACTCTTCAACACAGAAGTCAGCACTGTGAACAGAAACAAGCAAGGGAATAAGAATTTCAAAGGCTTCTGGAAAGGTCCTCCAGTTTTTGTAGAACATATCCAGAAACAAATTAGTATCACACGCTGTGTAAAAAGTGGAAGCCAATATGAAAATGAAACCCTCATTCGCGCTAGTATTTCTGAAATTGGACCCGGGCCTTGCTTACTGTAGCGTTACTCTCAGAGTCTGGGAGAGCTCTGACACAGACGAGTGGACTTTTAGGGCACCGTATATATTACCGCCCAAATGTCCCATCAAATTGAAATTTGCATGGTTACAATTTAATATCCAGCCTTACTCAGTCACTAAGAGCCTCTTATTCCGCCAGTGTAGGAAAAATATGAGTACTTAATTCTCCTAGCCATCAATTTCAAGTTAGTGGAATAATTACCGGTAAGGATTCCTTCAGTCATCAGCCCTCTCTTACCTTACACATTTTCCTATGCCTTTTCTAAAAATACAAAGGAAATATTTTAACTAGAAATTTAGTTATGATCCCAGACCAATTAAGAATATAGAATTTTGTTTTTGTTAAGCCAAAAAATTGACTGATTAAGACTGATGAAGGATGTAGAATATTGTTTTTGGTTTGGCCCTTTAAGCCAAAAAAATTGAGCTCTTAACATGATCAAAATCTCATTTTCTCTGGTTTGTCTACTTCAACTGTTTATTATAAGTATTATATAAATTTAAGCTACCACCTTTTTATTACTTAAGTTTATTTTGGCCAGATTCTATTGGTATAACTATAAATCTGTTGTTAAACTGACAACAATAATTTTTATGTGATTCTATATGAGGAATAGTGGTTATACGTTTTGAGAAATTGAAAAGGATAATCAAAGAAAATCTAATTATCATCATAGAAAACTTTTTTAAAATTTATTCTTTATTGTATTTTTTCATTACCATTTAGTCCCTTAAACCCTGTTCACCCAGCAATCACCACACTGTTGTCCATGTCCACGAGTCCTTTTTCCTTTTCGTTCAGTCCCTCCACTCCTAACCTTATCCCTTCCCTCCTCCTCCCCTGGCCAACTATTGAAATGTATTTTTTCTCATTGTATAACAAGAAGAAATATATAATGATATTAATGCTATACTGGTATAATATGTTCTTGGAAAGTTGACTTCTTTTTGTTGGAAGATACTCTTTCATAGAACATTTGCTTCTGAAATGGTTATCTCAAGAAGATTTACATTTGAGTAAATCACAAAAAGGATCACTGATCTCAAATACTTGACAATTTTGTCTCAAAGTTGTTTACTTTACACACAAAATTTTATTACAAATTTAATCCAAATTGATTTGTTATAATTATATACTGTTTCCCTTTTATTGACAAGGTCACATTATACTCCTGAAAATTGGTTTTGAAAATGAGGAAGTGATTTATTCTTTACTAAATGATAAATAATTTAGTTATTAAGTATCAGAATATAATGGGTGTTTTCAAAACAAATCCAAAATATTAAAACAAATAATGGTATAATAATTTAATTTCAGCACCCAAACTAAAACCCCAACTAGAAGAGTGTATCAGAAGGTTGAAACAAATTTTATTCATATTTTATTTAAAAGATTGCAAAAATTGCTCTTTCATTAAGCAGCTGATTGCTATATTTTAGATTTTTTTCAACCAGAGAAATATTTCATTTTAAAAAATACTCAGACTTAAATATATACTTTTTTCCTTTTTTGGAGGGGAATGCAGACTTAATTATTTTGAGTTATTTTTCTACATTTTCTGATTTACTCAAGGAACAGTGTTTTGATTATTGACAAACAATTTTGATGTCTGAAGAAGATAAAATGCAGTAACTCATAATATTTCAAAGTCTATAAAACATTTGGGAAAAGAAAAAAATGGGAAAAGACATGCACTTTAATGAGGGATATTTTTATTCCTAGGTGATTTAGAAGTCTCACACAGTTAGTTTTAGTTGCCACTTCTGTGTCATCCATTTGCTGAAATAATATAAACTGGTTCTACTCTCTGTACCCTCTCCCATATACCACTTCTATAAAATATCTCTGGCCATTTTCACCTTTGATGTCCAAATGTACAAGTCCAATAGCAGTGTCTTTCTCAATATTTTTTGGCACTTAACCTTCATGTGTTTTTTTTTTCCCCCTTGCAATTCGTTTCTTACTTTCTTGGGTCTCCCTAAACCTGTACCTTCTCGAGTGTTATAAGTCTTCTCTGTCCACCTCGCTGGATCTGTGTCACCTTTAATGGGCTTTAATTAACAAGTCCATCTGCCTGTTCATTGCTGATCATCATCTAAATCGTTTTGCTCTTCCGCTCTTTCCTCTCCATGTCTACACAGGTTGTTTCAATTCTCACGGCTCCATCATTGTCTGCGCAGATGAGAGCAGTCTCTACTATTTCACCCATCTTAGAGCTCTTCTTGTAGTTTCATGAACCCCCACAAGTAATCAATGAATTCCATTGATTCTCCCTGATTATTCTCTAAATATCTTGTATTTTTCCTAGCCCCTGCAGTTCAGGCTCTTATCCCCTCTTATTTTTACTATTGCAACATCTTCCATTGCTCTCTCTGTTGCTTACATTCGTGCTTCACCTGGCCAGCCATACCTTTAGTGGCCAGTGTTGCAAACAGCCTCTTCCCCCGCATTGGGGGAATTGCCTGTAGTTTCCACAATGTTTTTTCTTGGTTCGGTTGGTTTCACTCATGTCATCAACCCTGTCTGAATGGAACTGACCGCCCTCCCCGCTCTCCTTTAATAACCCCCAATACACCCTCTCTTTCCTCATTTGTAAGTAATGAGGTTAGTCCCTGTCTATTTTTGAAACATTACGTCAAAGCTCTTCTTCGCTCAAACATCCTTCCTGAGCTACAAGACTGGGTTTTCCACTCCTTTTTGGTATTGCATGTTACTTTTCACATATCTTTAACACTAATTGCATTCCCACGTTGGTTCATAGCCGCCTTCTTTCTCTCTCTCTCTCCTCCTGGAATCTGAGCTCCTAGGGATTGGGAATGTAAGTTATTCAAGTATACTTCCTTTTTGCACATACATTAGTATAGAGAAAGTCTCAGGGTATACTAAATAACCAGGTAGCAATAAACGAATAAGTGTTCTACTCTATTTTAAGCTACAGCAGAACTCTTTATTTCTTTCTCTTGCTCATATTTAGGAACATTCTCATTGTTAAAGGAAAGCAAATAGTATAAAATCCCCATCAGAATTTAAACGGAACTGTGTGTATACGTGTGTACATATATGTGTGTGTATATAATTCTTTTGAGTATTTCTAACAATTTTAGATAATGAGATTATTAAAAAGCTGCCTAATACGCACAAAGAAATTGATAATGTGCAATACATTTTTATATACATTTATTTCAAAGCATGGACTCTGCTAAAATATATATATATATAATATAGAAGAGAAGCCTTTGTCTGAATTGAATGATTTTAGCAGAATTTTGATTTCCTTATAGTCATTTAATTTTTGGGACATGAACTTTCCTAATGTTCCATAGCTAATTTAATCTTACCTGGGTTTAGCTGTCATACGTGTTTAATGGCTAAACTTGTAAAATGTATCACAGCTAAGGAATTTTTTTAACATTAAAAAAAAAGCTCTACACTTTTGCCAAGAGCTATAATGCTGCAAGTGACAATGATAAATGAGAGTGTATTCCTGAAGATGTAATTAATCTGCAACAGGGTAGGAACAGCTCCTTAGGTAAATGAAACTGAATCAGCTATGTAGCCTGTAATTAACTTACTACCATAATAGTCCAAGTGTAATATTATTCATTATATATGTAAGTTATTATTTTCTCCATAGGAAAGTTGTAAATTGCTAAGTAATGATTAACAATTCATGTTAATATTTTAGTCATATGATCATAATATAATTGTCACACATTTTATTTTATTCCATTTAGTGTTTCCATTTGAAAAGCAAAAGTAAATGTGCATTATTTTCATTGAATGTACAGAAATGAGTAATTTAATGAATAAAGTGTGATTTTGTTGTGATTAGATTAGTCCTTATTGCACTTGATGAAGCAGGTTTATTTTTAATTGTTTCAAATTGTGGAGTTGTCTATGATAAATTTTAATGCAAAAAGAAGTATAACCTTCAATGTGCATTGAGTACCTAATTAGTAAGAAAAATTCAAAGAAATAGAGAAATGAATTTTTGATCTTTCAAACCCAGAATCAGATTTTATTCCATGCCGATCATTCCATTTGAGCTGTGACTCCATAATAAGTTCAGGCATTCAGTGATCACTATAGGTATTAGTGAACAAGGAAAGAGCTTATTATATGCCCAATATGGTGTTTTTCTTTACAGATTCAAGAGTAACTGGGGGAAATAGAAAAAGAAATGAGACTCGGCACAGAAATAAAGCATGTTTTGTTTAGAATTGTTTGGGATTCACTTGACCAAATCCTCCATGTATATGAATTTAAGCTAAAATGGAAATGTACTGACTTCCATAACTAACCCAGGAGTGTATCAGGCTTAATGCTGGGTGGGGAGACTCACCATCATCCTCAGTGCCATCACATTACCTGTTCCATCTTTTGGTTCAGTTGATCTTTGACTTTTTCTATAGCTGGGTCCAAACAGTATAGTTTGTATTCAGTTTCACTCCTCTGAATTGCCCCCATCAACTGGAAAAAAAACTTGCTGCCTGAAATTCTAGATCCATAATGGAAAGATGCAGTTTTAACTCATAGTTCTGGCAGTAAACCAAAGGATATTATTTGACTGCAAAAATTTGCATGTGCACTTGGGATAGGACACAGAATTTATAGGACCTCATGCAATGTGCAACTAAAAAGCCTGTTGTTTAAAAGTTATAAGAAATGTCAAGAGTGTAGCAGTAGAAAATGAACCAATTGAAAAGCACTCCTGAGGGTGGAGGCCTCTTTGACTACACAAGTCCTGTGCCCCTGAAGGTAGCCTGCCTAGACTCATTCCTGAGGCAATCACTGTGCCCTGAGTTACTCTTATAGCTCAGAATGGTAGCATGGATTGCGATGAGTTTATTTCTATTTGAGTCACACGGAATAAGTTTCCTGGTGTAAAGAGAGATTCTATTATGAAAGGGAAGAAAGAGTGCTTGACAGGCAAAGCAAAAAAAAAAAAAGTTGCTTATCAGACAGAAGTCATTTAAAAATTTGGGAAGTCACTTAAGAAATAAACTGAAAAATCAATTGAAGAAAAATGTAATTCAAATGGTTGGGTTCCACATATATGCATGTAATTTTCCTTATTGGTGTATTACTTACCATAATAAATTATATTTATTCTAAAGAAGCTTGCATTGTAGCTGAGATTCGAGAAACTATGAAAAATGTTATTTTTGAGTTGTTAATATTTTTACAGATATAATTACTAAGTAAAAAACAGAGTTATAAGTTAAATAAAAGTAATTTGTATACATGCCAAGATAGCTAGTTTAGCTGATAAATGGACCCTCAAAATCTTAGGACTAAAAAAAACCCCAAACAACCCAAAGTTTGTATCTTGTTAATGTTATGTATCTGTCACTGTCCAGAAGAGACTGCGTTACAGTTATACTCATTCAGGGACTCAGGCTGTTGGAGCCTCCCCATCTGGAACATTTTTTAATGTGGCAAGGAGTTGGGGAATTTTAAATGCTTTTACCCAAAGTTGACACAAATCTGTTCTACTTAACATTTGAATACCAATGGGAGTTTGCATCTGCAGACAACTCCAGCAGGGGAGGAAAGTTCATTTTTACCAAATACCCATTAGGAAAACCACCATACTGGGGGACACGTGCAATGATTGTCAGAATGTCTGTCTTGGTTAGAACATGTTCAGTTAAAGTTCAGTTCCACACCCAGGATATTCACACCCTGGTCAAGTAGGTTAGCCCTATAGTCCCAGGCAGTCATATCTGGAAAGGCCGGTGTTTAGATTCTCTTCCTTACTCATTCATGTCTCTTCTGGAGGTGTTGATGAAAGTAGCACTCAGTTATGTATGTGTCCTCTCTTGAGCTAGAGGCCTAGACTTTAAAATAACAAAGTTTCTGCCTTCTTTTTCACCCGGTATATGATAATGGACTAAGAACAGGATGACCACAATACATACCCTTAGACAGGGAAAGAACAGTAATCTCCCAGCTGACTCCATTTTGCTTTTAACCATTCTGAAATGCTACTGAGCATACACTCTAAGGCAGTGTGTCCGCAGTCTTTTTGAAGACAGGGACAGGTTCACTCACTCACTGCTCCTTGCCTGCTGCTCATCTCCTGCTGTGCAGCCAGGTTCCTAACAAGCCACGGACCGGTACCCATCCATGGCCCAGAGTTCAGGACTCTGTTGTAAGAGTTCCAGTTCTGGGAGTGTGCAATGGAAGCTAATTAAGTTGTTTTTCTGCTTTACAGAGGCCCCGTTTTCCATTGGTTTCCGTAGTTCCTTTGGTCTAGTCTTTTTACTATCCTCTTTGGCCATGTCTCATGCATTTGGTAATGCATCTTCTTTAAGAGATACTAAGTTTTCTCAGGGCATTTTCTGTTCATAGATTTTTGGGATCACCTCAGGTCTTGTAGACTCATGGAGTTTAGTCCATGCTTTGGAAGATTATTTCAACTACTTAGTTGGCTTGTTAACTGTTTGATTCCAGGCAGAAACATGGTCCAATACCTACATCTTCAATATCTTTTAATCTAGAACAGTTTAATTATATTTTCTCCAGTGGGGGACCACTGACCCTTAATTTTTCCCCCTGAACCATCTTTTGCAATCGAAAGAATTTACTCTTTGCCACACAGTAGCCTGACTTTTCCTCAATGCATCTTAAACTTTCAGAGATTCCTCCAATGGGCATGAAGGCCGTAACCTGATTCACATCCTTGGCCTGAGGCAGTTTAAGAAATTGAATGTTTTTAAGAATAGATATGACTTCACTTTTTTTCCTTTTTACAAAAGTGGAGTTTTAATCTATATTTGTTCTCTATTGCTATCTCAAATTTCTCTGTACTAGATGGAATGAAGAGAAACTTCCTTTTCCAATCCTAATACATTTTCTCTATATATTATTTTACTTCTTATCACAAACTCTCCGGTTCTTGTCTGTGTTCAACCTCTTTCTTGTAATGCCACCAATAGTAGGCAATGCACATTATTTACTCTTTTTTTTCCTTTAAGAAATTTTCTTGTATTTTTTCCATTACTACTTGTCACCCTTCTACCCTCTTCTGCCTCCACCTGCTTCTTCCCCCTGCAATACACTTACACTTGAATAAATATTTTCTCTTACAGCTCAGAATATTTAAGTGCAAGATCTGTTTGTTTCACCATCACATGCCATGGCTCATCACCTTTCCTGCTACCTCTGGTAACAGTTTCTTTACCATGCGCTATCCTAGGCCTAAGTGCTAAGCCAATGTCTATGTTTTTCTTCCTTAAAATCATAACAACACTCTCTGGAATGTATCACCTTCTACAACAGTATGACAAAAACATTACAGGTCTTTCAAACACAGTTTCATTTTTTATTCATGCTCTGTGTTGCCAGGAGTCTTTGATCCCTGTTGTCCTCACTCGTGTAACCACAGCTGAGTGTTGTTTCCACGACTCGGAAAGTCCATGGTATGTTGGCAGCAGAGAGAGGTTAGAGTGAAGCACACACGGACTCTTCAAGGCTCTTGACTGACTTAGGTTCACTTCTTTTTCTCCTAAAAGCAAGTCACGTGGCTACTCCTAATTTCTGCCAGTGTCCAGAAAGTGGAACATTGAAATATGGTGAAACAGCCATGATCACTATCCTAGCCTTGAGCATGGAGAGGAGTAGAAAAACAAAATTTTCTAAAAACCTGACAGAGAGATGAAACTTTTTGCAGTAGCTGTAGGTTGGAAATGATGGTGATAGAAAAGATGAAATAATAGCAGGTATAAAGGAAATGGGAGAATTTTCAAAAGTCAAATTTTTTAAAAAACACATATTTGGCATTGACATGAAGAAGCATCTGACAGCAGAAATGCAAGTGGGAGTGATTGAAATGGAAAACTGACACTTGGGAGCAAGCCTAGAGAGCAGAGAAAGAGAAAAGAACTGACTTATAGGGAAAACACCAGTGCGATGGGCCTGAAAAGCAGAAATAAATTTCTACATTAAAAAACAACTCTACTAAGGAATTTAATAGCTTGTGTTAGAGGAATTTTCCTATCAAAAAACAGAATTTACATTTTTTATTATTACCGTTATTCAGGCCCCAGTATTTTTGACTACCCATATAATCTATATAATAAATATGACTGACTTACTATTGTTTTCTTTGACAAATAATAACCTGAATTCTTTTCCATTAGACACTAAATTTTGAAATGCATGTCAGAAATGTTAGAGACCTCAGAGAGTAAAAAATGTTATTGACATTTTTACATGCAAATTTGAGTGAATTTCCAAATGCATGTTAAGAATTTTAAAATTCCTCTTATTCACATTTTCTATTACTTTAATGATTCTGTATTTTAGATGTATTCATTTTGTTCTGTATACACAGGAGATCTGTCCAGAAAGTATCCAGCCACATCATATGAAAAAGAGGCATTTATGAAAGAAGATACGAGAAACATTGTACATAGGACAATAATGCTTTAGTCCCTTTCAAATTAGGCACCTTAGGGCCTCACACATCTCTCCAAATCATATATCTCTTTAGCCATCAACTGTCCTACTTTATTTTTCTGAATTTCATCTGAAAACTCTTATCTTTCAAAGGTGATTTTAGTTTTGGGAAAAGCAAGAGTCACAGGGCACCAAATCTGGGCTATAGTGGGGCTGAGTCACCTGGGTGACTTGGTGTTTCTCTAAAAAACTGCACAAGATGTGATGCATGAGTGAGTGTGTTGCGATGAAGCTGCCAATCACCAGTTACCTGTAGCTGCGGCCATTTTCATCATATTGCATCTCTCAACTGCAAAGAATATTGAAGTAGTACTTATTAATTGTTTGGCCTGGAGGGGCATACTCATGATGGACAACACCTTCCCAATTAAAAAACACAGTTAACATGGTCTTGATCTTGCTGTGACTTTGCTATCCCTTCTTCAGGTATGGAGAACCAAATGACTTCCACTGGGAAGCAAAAATCAGACACAGTAGTCTTTGAAATACCCAGGTCAGCTTCTAGTTCTCTCACTGTCTATTGCCAATCTTGGTTGATTGCAGCCTGTACCTGTTTGACATTCTCAGGTGTTCTGCTTGTTTTAGGCCTTCCAGAATGTGGATCACTTTCAACAGATTATTGGCCATCTTTGAATCATTTGTTTCACACTTTTATTTGCATTGCACTCATTGCATGCTTCCCAAAAGCCTTCCAAATCATCTGAATAGTTTCCATGGAGGAATGTTGAAACTCAATGCAAAATTTGGTGCAGATTCATTGGTCTACTTGCTCAGTCATTTTGAATGTGACAGCCACACAGTGCACATGCTCACTCAGTGCTGTCTACGCCCCCACTGACTAATGCAGAGAAGTCATCATTAGTCAGGCATGCCAGTCCCCTCTCCTTGGCTGCCAGGTTACATCAATGTTGCACAAACCATTCTCTTTAGATTAACAATGGCTGCATTTTTTCTGGACAGACTTTGTATATCTCTTGATAATTATGTTCATCTGTAATGATAACTACTGCTATTCTCCTAAACATTTACATATATAAACTCATTAAATTTTTTTCAGTTTTATTAAATGCAATTGTCATATAACATTTCATTAGTTTAAGGTGTACAGAGTGTTAATTTGATACACACATATATGAAAATGCTTACCACCATATAGCATTAACTATACTTGCCCATGTCACATAATTATGCTTTTTTTTTTGTTAGGATAACATTTGAGATCTATACTCTAAGCAACTTTTAATTATATATATTGCAGCATTATTAACTATAAACACAATGCTATCTATAAAATCCCCAGAATTTATTCATCTTATAGCTCTAAGTTTGCTGTCTTTGACAAATGTCTCCCAATTTTCCATACCTCCCAACCCCTAGGTTGGGACTAGGTAATGACTATCCTAGTCTCTGTTTCTATAACTTCACCTCTTTATAATCTACATGTAAGTGATATCATACAATACTCTGCATAGCTTTGACTTATTTCACTTAGCTTTATACTTTCAAGGTCCAATCATGTTGTCACAAAACAGCAGGACATCCTTATTTCTCATGACTCAACAATATCCTGTGATTGACATGTGTGTGTGTATGCATACACACACATGTACACACACACACACACACCATACCTTCTTTATCCATTCATCTGTAAATGGACATTTAGTTTGTTTTATATCTTAATTTTTAATGCTGCAATGAATATGGGTACACAGATATCTCCTCAAGATCCCATTTTCATTTCCTTTGTATATATACACAAAAGTGGGATTTCTTGATCATATATTAGTTCTATTTTTTATATATATATGTTTTTAAAATATATTTATTTATTTATTTTTAGAGAAGGGAAGAGAGGGAGAAAGAGAGAGAGAAATGTCAATGTGTGGTTGCCTCTCACATGGCCCCCACTGAGGACCTGGCCTGTGACCCAGGCATGTGCCCTAACTGGGAATCAAACCAGCGACCCTTTGGTTCGCAGTCCATGCTCAATCCACTGAGCTACACCAGCCAGGGAGTAGTTCTATTTTTAACTTCTTCAGAAATCTCCATTTTGTTTTCCATAGTGTCTGTACTAATTTATATTTCTACCAATTAAACATTTACAAATGCATAATCATTATATTGTATAGTTTTTCTATGACTTTAGTCAATCAATAGTCTCAGTGACTACACCTAGCTCAGTTTTAAGTAACTGAAATAAAGAGAAATTTTTGTTTTATTTTTATAACATGCACCATCTCAAGGCTTTCTTCTGATGTTCTGCTGATACTTCCTAAATATACAAAGTGGGACCCCCCAAAACCATGAAATTTATTTATAAAAATTGTGCATTTATTCTTACATGTTTAAACTTCAGTCACCCTCAAAGTCTTTTCCATTTGATGCAATATACCTATCTGAACATTTTTTCCACTGCTCAAAACAGTTTTTGAAATCATTGATTTTGATATCTTTTTAGTATTTCTGCCATTTTTTGTTTCACCTCCTACACATTGGCAAAACATTTCAGTTTAAGGACTTTTTTCATCTGGGCATGGAAAAGAAAAAGCCACTCAGGGTGAGATCAGGTACATACATGGGGAGGGGTGGGAGTGAAACTCACATTATTTTTGGTAGAAAACTGGTGAATGCTCAATGCCAGTGTGAATAGGCATGCTTGTAAATCACCCACCATGAAATGGGCAAATGTGTTGAGTCCTCAGAAAAGTTCACTGAAGCCAAACACTGCCTTTAACAACAACACCAGCTGATGCACTGATACAGATGGGTTCCTCGAACACTCACCTACCTAGGGAAACCTGTACTACAGATAATTCTGTGTTTACTTTCTTTTTTGGTTCCTTTGAGTATGTGATTTTTACATACCTGTTTTGTTATAATTGTAACTAGAGGAATATTTTTAATTATATAAAGATAATTTAAAGTTTATTATTAATGACCAGATTATAGAGAAAAATAAAAAGTTTATCCCAAAACCAGTATAATATCTTTAATAATACATGAAAAAATGTTAGTCAATATATTCATTTTTTCCAAATAAAATTATTTTAAAATGCATATGATGTTCTACACTTTATTTTTTCTTTTTTAAATTTTATCAATATTTATTTATTTACTTATTTTTATCTTTATTATATATTTTTCATTACCATGTAGTCCCCTTATACCCTCATACCCTATGCCCCAGCACTCACCACACTGTTGTCCATGTCAATGAGTCCTTTTTCCTTTTTGCTCAGTCCCTCCACACCTGACCTGCTCCCCTCACTAGCTATCATCTGCACTTTAAAATTTTTCCTTCTATTCTCTTGAAATTCCTGAGGCTTATGCAGATGTCCAGAAAGGATTTGTGGGGCTTCCTGTCTAGCATTTATAACCAATCTGTTCTTTCTGAGCTAGCAATGTCTTCATTTTAAATTTATGGTCATAACAATGAGCTACTATTTATTGAGATTCTACTGTAAGTGAGATGTAGTTTGTGCTCATTTCTTTAAAAATGTTATGTCATCTAATTATCATCGCATCACTGTGAACTGGTCATTCCTATTTTTTTGTCATTCCACTGATAATAAAATGAGGTTCGTGGTGGTTAATTTTCCCATTTTCATTCAGCTTATGGAGGGCAATATCAAAATTCAGGGTATTTTTCATACTTTCAGTAGGTTATCTAACTGTATTATAATTAGTTATTTCTTTATAAATATTTATTTCATATACTTTGGCCTTGATAAAATGGAAATTTGTCCATCTTGGTATATTTAGAAATTATTTTAATGTTTAACACTTTAAGACAATAAAACATGACATAGATTAGTAAGATGTTACAGCCCATAAAATGTAACTGTTCTGATAAATTTTTATCACAAAGTCATTAAATGGTCCCATTGAAGTTACCCACTATTTTTAAAGCCATTACAGAAATGTCAGCCAAAACACAACTCTCCAGGGTCTCTGTAAACATAGATTTGTGAGCGTTGTGGCAACGAAGTTAGAACATTTTCTCTGTGCACCAAAATACTGTGAAGTTCTCTTGCCACAGAGGTAATGAAACTGGCAATCTGCTGGTGGGGCGGTGGGGAGGCATGGTTAAAGAATGAGGAAAATATTCCCATGTAGAACCGTCTCCAGCACACATCTCTGAAACTGTGTACTTGGACCACCAGTAGGCAGAAGTGTTGCATCCATGTTTGAATGTCTAAATCATTTGCCTCTGCAAAGAGAAAGGCAGCTACAGGTCAGTTCAGATGACCAGGGAGAATAGAGAAATGCAAAACTGCTAAGATTATACAGAAAATCTTTATCTCCAGGATCGCTTAAGGAGCATAGGACAACAACTTATCCAAGTGTTTTCTAGACAAGAAAGGATGAAGGATGACGAGGAGAAAGTTAGGAAATGGAGAATCTAGGTAGTACAAACCATGTTACAGAAGAGTGACCAGTGTGGCTCTTGTACAGGAGAAGCAGAAGATCCTAAGGGTTTGAAAACACCAGTATGGTGCACCTTGAAAAAATGAACAAGAAATTTGGAGGTTAAGATGTAAGGAACCATTGGAAGATTTTGGTAAAACAATCAATCCTTTGAAAGGAATAGTGTTTTAGGAAAAATAATCTGACTGCAGCCAAGAAAATGTACTTAAAAATGGAGGCAGGGAGCATAGCACAGTTTCTAGGGTATAGCTAGATGATGTAATGAAATAGAATAGGATTACTAGGGTAGGAATATTAGAAATCAAAATGTATTAAGGACAAAATAACTATTAAGATAATTTGGTAATATCAATAGAATTGTATTGAGGTTGACATGTCTATTCAAAATGTTATGACTTCAAAAAAATTCTCTGACATATTGACATCATGTTAGAAATTGCGGTCTGCAGCACAGAAGAGAGGGTCTGGGGGTAAAAACAGAGTAGATTGATGTCAAAGTGATTGCTGGGAAAATCCTTTAAACTGAAAAAGAAAGTAGGCTAACACTGAGTTAGAGAATAAGTCATTTACCATCTTTGGGGAATTTGAAAATGTTTAGATTATGTTGTTTTCATAATAGCTTTCCACAAATATCTATTAGTCTATTGTTGCTTAAAAGAGACCTCCAAAATACAAATAATTGCTTAAAAACATGTGATTCTGTATTTCTGGGGGCATCTCTGTGATATTTTCAGTTTTACTTGTTTGTCCTCAGTGGGATCAGGTTATTCCTGCGGTATTTTTCATGTTTAACCAGTGGCGGGACATATTGCCTACAGTACTGCTTTTCCGTTTGGGCTCTTAGGCATTGCCATGTTGACATCCAGGTTAGTAGCACTTCAGTGCGCCTCACAGGTGAGGTGGTAGTACAACCCACCTATGTGAGAGATTTTCATTCTCACTTTTATTAGCATAGAATCATGGTTATCATTATAGTGTTACAGCTGACATTTAATTGAGTTCTCTGATCCCATGAGTAAAGGAATCTCACAGATCTTTGAACAAGGAATCACTTTTTATCCTACTGTGTCAAGGAAAAATATTTTCAAAAAAGGGAATAACACTTTAAATACAGTATTTCCAAATGTGTCAACCACGAACCATGGGCGGTTCTTTGTAGTTAGTCAAATGTCAATAAGCTGTCTGGTGACTTTAGCAGAAAACACAGTGACGTAGTTTTGTTCCCATATATTGCATAGATTACACAAGTAAGATTCGTAGACACTATTATACTATTGATAATCCTTGCATTTGAAAGGTTATATCCATGGTAAAAAAAAAGATAGCATCAATTAGTTTGTCTCAAAATATGTTCAGAAAACAGGCTAAATTTCCTCTCATTTAGTATGTTTGAATTTTTCCTGTTATTGCTTGTGTATTTTAAATATGCACTTGCCATTGTTACTGTTGAGTTTGAACCACAATTTAATTGAAATAAACCAAAGCCTTGAAATATAATGATAAAAATCAGTCATGAATTTATAACCCAATTTGTGAACCATACTATATTGTAAGTGCAGAAGGTAAAACTATATATTCCCAGAGGAGCAGATTAATAAGTGTGATGACTTTGTATAAACAGGCAAAACAGAAAATGATATGATAAGAATTAGGAAGATAAAAATCTTTTAAATTAGATTTTCTTGGGTTGGTGATTTTTTTAACCTTACCCTAGAGCTTTTTAGGTTAGATATCTCTGCCAATTAGGGGCATGAACTGCTTAATTTTCAAACAAAGCAAATTAACCTCTCAGGTAAACCATCTGAGTTATTTCAGAACAATCATACTGTTTACGAAATTGATTACTATTATTTTTGCCAATGGCAAGGAAGAGACCAGTGCTTCAAAGGCAACATTAAAGTTACATTTTCATAGTAAATATGTCACATGGTTTCTGAGAGTATTATAATGACTACAAATTTATCATAAATATTATACCCAAAATTGTTATATGAGAAAATTCCTCAATCAAAAAATACTGTTGATTCTGGCATACGATCATTAGCTTGTACCTTGGGTGAGCAAATAGAAGGTCTGTGCAATCTAACTAATATTTTGCTTAAGAAAAATCACTGATGTGATATAATTCCACAAATGAGTGGTCCATATATGAGGAATACAGGCTCAGTAACTGTTGTTCTGCTTAACACATGAAAATGTGTGCTACACAAGATCCGTCAAAATTATTTTGCAGCTTATTGCACAGAATTAAAAAGGTATGTTGAAATCAGTAATGAAAAAGCCTAAGTATTGCACCCTGAAGTGGTTACCCCTGGAAGGAAACCCATATACTGTGATTATGTAGTTAGTGGTCAAGTATGCACCCCTGGGTGTAAATTAAGTATTGAAACAAATCAATAATAAGAAGGTGAATAAAGGACATGTACTCAGCATAAACCTTTTCAGTGTGCTCTTTGAGGGACTAAATGGTAACTCTGGGATTGGGCTTTTTATCACTGAATTACCATGCTGTCAGAAAAACTGAGTATTTGAAATTAAAAGTTAAAAATTTAGAAGTTCTTGCAGATAAAAGTTGTACATAACTTGCTGAAGTTTTATATCTCGGCAATGTTTTTACATACCATAGAATTAACCCATTATAAGAATACAGTTCAATGATAGTAAACGTATGAATTAGGCAGCCATCACAGTAGAGCAGCCTTAGAACCTATCCATCATCTCCAAAAGTTGCCTCATGCTCCTTTACTGTCAGTCCCTGCTCTTACTTCCAACATCAGGCAGCCAACAGATCTTTTCCATCATTTTCATTGTCTTGCCCTGTGGCACTGGCTACTTAACAGTAGGCAGGTGTACTTTCCTTTTGCACAATCTTATGGAAAAGGCATTTAATCTTTTGGCATTAAATTTGAGGTTGGATTTTCATGGGTATTTTCTGTAGAGCTAAGGAAGTCTCCTTTTAATGCTAGACTTGTTGGGGTTTTTTAATCGAGATGAGTTTTATTGGATCTCATCAAATGATTTTGTTATATCTACTAAAAGGTAGCATTTTAAAGACAACAGTTTTCCTCTGGGCACTGCTTTAGCTGCAACCAGTGTATATTGGTTTTTACATGCATTCATTTCAGAAAATTTCCAGTTTCCTTCATTATGTACTCTGATTAACAGGTATTTAGATTTGTGGCACTTAAATATTTGGGCATACGTCAGGGATTTTTACTTCCTGTGGTTGACTTCCAGTTTTATTTTGTTGTGGTTGAAGGACATCCTGGGAATGATTCCAGTACATTTAAGCTTAATTGATATTTTTTTAATTGTCTAGTGGTCTTTCCTGGATAATGCTTCATGGGCACTAAAATGGATGTGTAGCTTCTGTTGCTAGATAGAGAGTTCAGGAAGTTTCAGCTTTGTCCATTTGGTTGATAGTATTGTTTTAGTCATCTATGTTTTTACTAATTTTGTAGTTGTATTATCAAATATTTAGAGTGGGGTATATAAATCTAAAAATACAATGATTAAATTGTGTTTTTTCTTTCAATTTTGTTATGTTTTACTTTATGTATTTTGGGATATATTGTTATATGTTTATACATTTATGATTTTATCTTCATTATGTATTGACATTATTACCAATAATAACATTTCTGTGTCTAGCAATATTTCATATCTTGAAGTTTATTTCCTTATATATTATGTATTCACTCCAGCTTTCTTATGATTACCATTTATATGGTACATCTATTTGTCATTTATTACCTTTATTCTATTTGTGTCTTTGAATCTAAAGCATCTTTCTTATAGACAGAATACAGTTGGATATTGTTTTGTATCCAGGATGACGATCTCTGCTATTTGATGCAAGTAGGGATTCTTTCTTGTTTCTGTAATCATTCTTATGGTTGTTTCACACCTGCCATTTGTCTTTGTCATCTCAAGGTCTTATGAAATTTTATTTGTTTTACTTGCTTTTTATTTGGTGTTTAACAAATTGTTCTGTATACTTTTTTCCACTACTTTTTAAATAACAATTGAAGTATAATTTCCATATTCTATACTTTATGTTCATAATCCAAGGGTGTCCTAATGTTTGTTTATAATTAATACCAACCCCCATCTTTAGCTGTAGTCACTGATACACTTTCTGTCTTATCCAATTTGTCTTTTCTGGAGAGTTCATATAAATGGAATCGTACAATGTGCAGTGTTTGGCATCTGACTTTTTCACTTATCATGTCATTTTGAATTCACTAATACTATAGTATATATCAGTAGTTAATTTAAAAAATAGTGTTACATGATTTTCCACTATATGACTACATAAAATATTTTATATCCTTTCATTAATTAATGCATATTTAGATTATTCATAGTTAGGGCTATTATAAATAATCCTGTATTCACATACATTCATTTGTGTAGGTATACATCTTCATTTCTCTTGTACAGCCTCCTAAGAGTAGAATTGCTCAGTTGTTTGGAAATTATCTGTTTAACAATTTAAAAAACTGCAAAACTCATTTTCAAAGAGGTTGTACCATTTTTACATTCCCTCCAGCATTGTGTGAACATTCCCACTCCTCCACATCATCACTAACTCTTGATGTAGTCTGTCTTTTTTATTATGTTCATTGTAGTAGGGCTGGACTAGTATCTCATTATAATTTTAACTTGTATTTCCTTAATGACTAACCTTGGTGGTTATTGATTCACATGCATATTAACCATTGATATATCTTCTTTGATGAAATATCTATTCAAATCTTTGGTCCATTAAAAAAATTATGTCTTTTGTCTTATTGTTGATTATAAGAGTTATTTATAAATCTGGTTATAATCCTATTATCAAATGTAAATTTGCAAATATTTTCTTCCAGCCTGTCATTTGTCTTTTCTATTTCTTACATTTTTAATGTACAATAGTTATAATTTTAATGAAGTCTATTTTATTGATTGGTTATGGCTTATTTTTCTGGTGTCATATCTAAGAACCCTTTGTCCAACCCAAAGGTCAGAAGATTTTCTCCTACAGTGTCCTCTAGAAGCTCTATAGTTTTAACCCATCTATTTAGGTGAGGGAGTCATTTGAATTAATTTGTGTGTATAGTTTGAAATGTCTAAGTTCTTTTTTTATTCACACACTGATTTTGTCTAATGATCTCACTGCCATTTGCTAAAAGTTAGATCCTCTTCCCCATTGAATTAATTTGATGTCTTCGTGAAAAATCAATTGACCATAAGTATAAGGATTTATTTTGGGACACTTAAATTTGTTCTTTTGGTCAACATGCCTATGCTTATGCCAATACCACACTCCAAATTGTCGTCGATGTATAGTAGGTTTTGAAATCATATGGTGTAAATTCTCCAATTTAGTTCCTCTTTTTCAAAATTGTTTTGATTATTCTGGGTCTGTTCTATTACCACAATTATTATAGATTGTCTTGTCCATTTCTCCAAAATATCTTACTGGCATTTTGGTGTGGATTTTATTAAATCTGTAGGCAATTTCTGAAGAATTGCTATCATGGCAATACTTATTTTTCAATCCAGGACCATAAAATGTCTCACTTCATATATAACTTCTTCAATTTTCTCAGCCATGTTTTATAGTTTTCCTTGTATGTCTTTCACTTTTTAAAATTTATTTCTAATTATTTTAGTCTTAGAAATAATATAAAGATTTTGTTGAAGTTAATTTAAAATAGTTCATTCCTCATATGTAGAAATACAACTGATTTTTCTCGATTGTGTCATGTTACTACAGGAAACTCATTGCTAGTAAATTTTCTATTGGGCTTGTTGGATTGGGATTTTCTACATAACAAGATCAAGTTGTCTGTAAATAAAGCATAGTTTTCCTTCTTTCTTTCTAATGGGATGTTTTTAGTTTATTTTGTTTTTCTTTATTGTCTTAGTTATGACCTCCACTGAAATGTTGAATATAAGTGGTCAAAGTTGATATTTCATTTGGTGTGACAATTTTTCAAGCTATAGACTCGAGTATATTTGGGGACAAGCTTCTCTTTATATGTGTTTGCCAATATAGAGAGATATAGAGATGTAGAGATAACTGTAAAATATTTCTGACAATATTTATTAATGAGATTAAACAGACTTAAAATCACTTTCTTTTTCCTCCATATGGTGTAACAGCTTGTTATATGTTTTGCTTTGGATTTAGATTATTTAGCGATATTATATATTTTCTTAAGTTACTTTATAGAGAAAACAGCCTAGATAAAAATGAACTGAGAAACTTGGTTTGTATTCATTTGTGAAATTTTCTGCACGCTTCTTTATTTTATAACCAGTACTGTTCTATATGAGAGCAATGAATCCATAGTGGGAAGGAAGACAAAGGAGTGATTTAGTCTAATGGTAAAGTTACACAAATGATTTGTGGTGAGATTATTAAGAAGTCAGTTTGCACCACCTTTCTATATCTTGTACGAAGGTCTGCTTCTTAAGAACTTAATATAATAGGTAATTTTCATGGGGAGCTCAATATTATATGGTAAACTCATTTAAAGTATCTTTTCATGTTTTATATATGCCATTCACTTTTCAACTCTCACCCCTGTATAAAGGAATTCAAATCGTAGGCTATGTCAACTAGGAAGTGATCAAGGGAATAGGCAATTTGAGATGAATTATTGTAAGTACCAAATGGCAAGCAATGTTAATTACTAACTCCTTTCCTCAGGCTGATCAAAAGCATTATTCAACAAATGATCTTTGTTTATTACCTCTAAATTTTATGCTTAATAAAACAGTGTACACTAATTTATCCTAAAAAATAAAGATGGAAAGATTCACTTGTGAAATAGCAGTTGTCAATAATCTTTAGTTTCTCTGCCAGAAAATATAGCATTAATAAAGTAGCATTTCTGTCTCAAGATTATTGACATTTTTATATAACTTAGAGACTTTTAATGAGATCTCAATCAAAGGGGATAGTTCAGTAATGATACATGAATTAATCAATACTGATCGAATACATCTACTCTAGTCCATTTTGAATTTCATGTTATGAGTAGCTGTTCAGGTCAAAAGATTAACAAGTTCATAAGTGATTACTAATAGCATTTCACTTGACTATGCATTTGTATTTAGCTAATTGTACAAGACAATATTGAAAGTACTTCAGGTTGCAATTTATTGTAGTGTAGAACTCCTTGGAGAAGGAACATCACAGGCAAAACAATATAAATCATGGCTTAATCAAAATAAATCATGGCTTAGCCAAAAAAAATCTTGGCTTAATCACAATTCTTAAAGGTATATTGTTTTTCATGGAACTATGGGAGAAAATAGACAAAAACTAATAATGACTACATTAAGATTATGTTGAAATAGACAGCAAATTTTTTTTAAAGTAACCAAATTCTATTTTGATTGCTTTATCATTTCTCTATATGCTGTCAAAATAACCCGTATCCCTTAGGTAAAGAATTTTTATCTATTGCTCAGTTATTTTTTTGTTCATGGAGAGGGATGATATTTAATTTTATTTAATTTTTCAGAGTTCCATGCCAACATTACATAGAAAATATTATTATAATTACTTTGTGATGGGATCAGTATGATCTTTATTTGAGGACTCATATTATCCGTGTTTTCAATCATGTTACCAAAGGAGAAATAGTTACTTAAGTAGACTTTACAGATTACTCATTTTCAGCACTGTTGATCAACAAAATAGTTGATCTTCACATTTCATATCAAACATATGTATAAACCATAGTCCCCCACACCCTCCCTTTGGCTCCCAGCTTCACCAGTCCACCATGCCTTTATTTGCTTAGGAGGCATATACATTCAGCCTACATCAGATAAACTTTTAGGAGGGGATATTTAATTAATCCCCTTTCAAACTTAAAGTGCTAGAAGCTTTGAAAATAAATTTAAGTAAATGTCTTCAGTGTGTTGCAGTATCATTGTGAGTAGCTATCCAGGCAGTTCTCACATCACATTAATTTCAGGATGAAGGCTGTGAGGTAGTGTAAATGACTCCAACTTGAAATGCACCAGTTAGTAATGAAGCCCAGCTACCCTCTTGGTCTGGATCCAGCCACTGATTCCAGTTCAGTCGATCACTTCCTGAATCCATTTTATTTTACCCTACCGTATTATTTCTACTTCTCAGGTATTCCACCTCAGTTATTACCCCTATCACAGTTGTTTAAGGAGTATGCAAGGAAAATTATATGAGGCTATTAAAAGATACTGTAGCACTTTTGTATTTTATAGTAAACCATAGCAATATTTATTTCTGATACTGGTTACTTGTCTTGCAAAATATATGACCCCATTCATATTTTTAGCAAATTGTATAATAATTTTAGTTAATGGGTTTATGCTTTATTAATATAATGCATTGATGATTTTTTTCCTGTTATCCCTTCATAGAATGTGTTTTACAATATACCTCTCTGCAATTACTGTTCAGGAGAACCACAATACAAATACAATTTCTACGGATTACTACATAATTATACTTCAGGTTACCATGTAGTTCAATGACTAATCACCACGTTACTTGCAATTTTTATATCTTGTAAGTCTGCAGTTTAAAAGACAGAAATAATCAGATAATTAGTCTTTGATTACATAGTACTCACCCTGTTCTTAAATGTGCTTAAATGGTCAATAATTACCATGTAATTACAGAGCAATTACCTCAGTGCATTCACACCACCATATGTAAGGCACTGTCAGTGATTTCATCCCCTCTGTTTAGGGATTTATGACTCAGGCAGAGAAAGGTCACTGCAGGCGGCACTGGGTGTAAACTCCCTGAGTGATGGGGCCACTTGGTAAAGGTGAAAGCAGTGCCGTGGAAAGGCCGAGCAAAAGCAGCTGGTGGTGACCGCCATTGACAATTTTTGGCCTGGCTAAGAAATACAAAATGTCTCCAGAAAGAGGACATCCAGATTATAAACTGACTGTTGAAATTTTCTGAAGTTCATTAATCCAAGCCTTTTTCACTGAGGTATCTCTTTTCACTTTACCCAAAGGTGTCTCCCCCCTCCGTTCCTCCCTCCTTTCCGTCCTTCCTTCCTACTTTCCTTCCTTCTTTTCGCTACTAATAGACAATTTTAAATTACATAGTGCAAGGTTCACAAACTAAAAATTTCCATCTCACTTCAGTTTAGCAAGAAGTTTTCAGTGCCAGCGCCTGGCATCTCAGCAGATCATACTTAGCACGTTTTCTTTTTATTGAGTTGCTACATGGCAAGAATTGATCATTTCCAACTCTGAGAGTTGAAAAAGTGCTGCTTTAAAGAGAGTTTAAAATAGTTTTATTTTCCTACCAAAGTATCTAATTCATTTAATTCTATAATGTTTTAATTTCTCCATGTTTACTTTCATGACAATTATGTTTCACTGAAAGAAACTGGCATTATCTGTGTTAACAGGCAAAATATGTATTTTAACTCAAACAAACTTATAACACTTTATGGTAATATTGTCCTACACTTTCTTTGAAACTTCCAAAATCATTTAGACATAGTTAAGCATATAAAAGAATATAAGAAAAAAATTGAGTTGAAATTGATTTTAACTTTAATTCTCTCAGTGCATTCTTTAGTGCCAAAATTTGCAGTGTTGCTAGTTTACCAGTACTTTACCTGTTTACTTTTAAAATTTTTAAATTTTGGCTTACCCATGATGGAGATGCTAAAAGCTAAGATGATCGCTAAATTAAAATAATCTCAGTTTCAGCCTTCAAATATTTATGCAGGTTTTCTTTTATCCCCAATGCTTTTCTGTTTACAAGCAGCAATGTGAAGCAAATGAGCTTTCTGTGTAGCTGCAGAGACGAAATAAATCAACCCAGAGATCAATACAAACAAACTCAAGGTAGTTCAAGACCATCTTTGAATGTAAAGGACACTTACAATGAGATAAAGATCCCTGAAAACTAAATAAATCATTTGACTATAGGGTCAGGCAAAAGTAGATTTATACTTGTGAGTATGCAAAACACAGAATGTATTCTTGTATTATTATCTATTAATGACTATTATTTTCCATATGAGAACTGTGAAACCTACTTTTGCCCAGCCTGCGTAATACTAATTAAGCAACCCTATTTAACATTATCATTTGTTTTCTTAGAGGAGGGTGGGAAACATAGGTGAAACATTAAATAGTTAAAGTGTAGTGGTTACTCACACCAGTGTGTGTGTGTGTGCACCTCTTTATCTGACCAATTTTGCTTTGCATGTATGAAGGTTTAAAACTCCTTCTTTTTTCTATGATGAACTAATCCACATGAGGAAATTTCCAAGCAATTTGATGACAAATGCATGGCTTACCATACTACCGTTTCTCTGGCCTTTATAAGCAACTTGAGATTTTAAGCAGCTGCTCATAGTGGTACTTTTAAAAGTCCTCACATTCAGCACATATCACTTGAAATTATTTAGTTTAAAACTGTTTTCAATTGAAAAGTGATTTCTTATAACAACGCTTCCTTCAAATCCATAATTTCTTTTTGGTTTGACTCTTCCCAGTGTTTGAGTTGCAATCTTTTGAGAGTGACTGGAATTCAAAAGCAAAACCCAGTTTGCAGCTTTGGTTCTCAAAAAGAGTAATTTTGCTTCTTCAGTGACATTCAGCAATGTCTGGAGATATTTTTGATTGTCACAACATGGTGGGGATGGTCTTACTGGTTCTATTAAGTAGAGATCAGGAATGTTGCTAAATATCCTGTGATACACAGTGCAGCCTTCCACCAAAGTACACAGCCCAAATGCCATAGTGCTGCGTTTGGAAAACTCTGCTTTAAAGGAATGACATACATTGACCTCAGTAGTTTATATAAAATCATGTGGAATTCTGGCAGAATATTTGTTTTTCTTCAAAATTTTTAAAAATATACACAAATGAAAATAAAATATTTACATGTAATTGTTTTTGAAAATAATATTACATAAAACAAAATAAAATTGAGTCTGCCTAGCTTTTTGGGATTGGACATGTAATTTTCAGCATGGGTAAAAAGCCATACTAAATCATTATTCTTAATGACTTAAATTTCTTTTTTTAATTTTTCCTCTTTAATACTATTTCTTTTGTTTTTTTTACTTTATAACTTAACCATAGACCTAATTGTTACAATGCTAATTAATGCAGGTTAATAAGTCCTGGAAAATGTGTTGAGACAGGCAGTTAAGTTATTAGACAATAAAAAAGGCTAAAGTGTTTTTCTTGTTTCACTCTGCCTACTCATTGTTTCTTTTGAATTGTCAGTGTCTCTACACCCATAATGGCAGTTGGATCATCACATTTTGCCTACTGTCAGTAATGCTGTGACTCTTAATTTAAAGGTCACTAGACCAAGTCACTTAAGTGACCTGCCAAGGACATGTACCCAATCATTAGCCGAGTGAGAGAAAATTCCTTGTTGGGCACAAAGATTTTTCCTCTGCTGCTTAATGGAGACAACTTGATAACACTTTTCAGGACATCGTATAAATGTAGCAAAAGAGTATAATTTTCAGAACAGTCGTTCTTGTTACCAGAAGTGTCTTAACTTAAACCACTCAGAATGTCTTCTTTTTCATTGGAGACTATGGTCACGTAGGCACCTAAGAGCTGCCTTGGAGCAAATGAAGTTTAGGATTATGTATAAAGAAGATTTCTCTGGATGGGGAGAATGTTACTAAGGTCAGGCCTAGAGAACAGACAATAGGCAGTACTTACCTATTAGTCTTAGACATGGTTGTTCTTTTTGTATTCATAGCAGAGCCTCCAAACCAGAGATTATAATTAAAAACAACAACAAAGTGGTACAAGGAAGCAATTGCAAAAAATTTATTTTTTACTGTAGAAACCTTCAACCATTCCACAAAATGGAGAGAAGGGTATAATGAGGGTGCTATACTCATCACACAGCTTCAGTAAGTACCGACATCTTGGCAATATTCATTTTACCAATCAATATTTTAGTAAGTGCCTCGAACTGCTAAATGCTCTTTATTATATACCTACTCTGCATTTATCATATCAACAAAATTCACGATAGTTTCTTAATGTTTTCACAATTTCAATAGGGAACAGATGGCACATTCAAATTGGAATCATTTTCAGTAGATTTTAATAAATGAACTATTTTGAAAAAGTGGGTAGGGGTTGGCAATATCGTAACTAACAAGGGATAGGTCTGCTGACCTTGCTCGGATCTGGGGAGAGAGTGTAGCATCTGCAGTTCCCTCTTTCCGAGTTCAGCGAGGAGAGCTGTTGCTCTAACTCAGAGAAAGAAAGGATACTGGGTTCACTGTCAATAAACGCCGTTTTCCAAAACATTGGCTATTTTCGAAGTTTAAACTCAAACTATTCAAGTATCTCCTAAGAAACTTTTAGAATATGAAGTATTTCTTATATTTTATATATAACAATAAATATAAAACACGAAAATCTAGTCGGTGATTTGTTTCTCAGCTCTCATTAAATTGACATTACACAAACAGGTCTAAAGTGCCTGGTGAGGAGAGACAGAACTGTCTGTTTATTCAGGATGCCTACATCCCTCCACCCAGCGCTGGGGAAAGCAGAGATGGGAGATTTTTAGCACTGGTCTGTATGACATACTGCAAAAAATAATATATCATTTAGTTATTATGTACAACACAGTACAGAAGATATTGTAATCCTCATTAATAAAATGAGGAATCTAAAGCAGAGAGAGACTAGATCGTACTAAATCACAGGGCTAGCAAGTGGTGAAATTGGGATTCAAACACTGATGGGTCTGATGCCAAAAACTTCAGCTCTTTCTAGTACAATATGCAATGTTTGATAGGACACATACTCTATAGTAGCTTGATACCTAATGAACTATAAGTATTTGCATAGACTTTGTATATAATAATTATATTTGAATAAGATGCCATGACAATTTTATCAATAGTCACATTATACTATTACAATGTACAAACATATGTAGCCTTGATTTCAAGTATAATTTTAACATATTTTCAGACATCCTGGGCTTACTATAAATAAGGCTATTGTGTGGGTGGACTGAACTATATGAAGGAAAGGTTCATAATATAAAAACAATATTGGGATCAGTTAAAACAGTGTTTAGAGGAGAATTTAAAGATTTAAACGTCTATATTGGAAAAGCCAGAAATAAAACAGCAAACTAAACCCAATCAAACAAAAGGGATCAAATAATAAATATTAGAGCAAAAATTAATAAAACATAAAATACAAAAGTAATAGATAAAATCAACCAATCAAAGATTTATTCTTTGATTAAAAAAAAAAAGCCCTGGTTGGTATAGCTCAGTGGATTGAGTGGGCCTGCAAACCAAACAACCGCAGTTCCATTCCCAGTCAGGGCACATGTCTGGGTTGCAGGCCAGTTCCCAGCAGGGGATGCATGAGAGGCAACCATACATTGATATTTCTCTCCTTCTCTCCTTCCCTTCCCCTCTAAAGATAAATAAATAAAGCCTTTTAAAAAATATTTGTTCTTTGATAAGACAAACAAAATTGAAAAACTTTGTTAGACCAGAAAAATATGACAAAACATACAAATTATCAAAATTCAGAATAATAATTACTAAAAATACAACCTTCTAGAAGAAAACTGGTGAAAATCTTTCTAATTTTGGGTAAGGCAAAATGTGCTTAGGCACGATACTAAAAGCATGATCCATAAATTAAAAATTGATAAAGTGGACTCCAATAAGATTTAAAATGACTGCCCTTCAGAAGACACAATTAGAAAAAGAAAAGAGAAACTGGAGTGAAAAAAAATTGGCAAATCATATTATCTGTTAAATGAGTTTTTCAGATTATATGCATAAATTTTATGAAGAAAGAATAACAAAACAACCAAACTGTAAAAATGAACAAATGACTCAAATAGACATTTTACCAAAGAATATATTTTTAAAATATTAATAAGATCACAAAGAACATCGACATTAATCATTAGGGAATGCAAATTAAAATTATAATACAATACCACTATATACCTACTAGGAATGCCATAATCACAGGCCAGATAATACTAAATATTGGAGAGGATATGAAAAACCTAGAATCCTTATTAATTTCTGGGAGTTACAGTGAAACAGCAACTTTAGATAACAGTTTGGTTGGTAGATTTTCAAAAAGTTAATTCCACACCTAGAAATATACTCAAGAGAAACAAAAACTTGTATCTGTGCAAATATTTGTACATATATTATACTTCAGTAACATTTAAGAAATTAATGTAGGCTCACGACTCATTCCTTTCCATTAAAACAGAGGACCCAATATGTAGGTCACTGCAGCAGAAGTGGCAGCATCACCTGGGCCTTTGGTGGAAATGCAATTTCTCAGACCCTACCCCAGACCTACTGAATCAGGAACACTGGACAAGTAGTCTAATACAGCCGTCTGTATGCTGACAAGGCTTCTAGGGGATTCTGGTACATGCTACATACCTTGTGAGCCACATACCTTCAAGTTTTGTATAGTAACATGGTTCTCTCTCTTTTTGAGAAAAAGCCATGGGTCTTCGGTGTAACCCTAAACTACTTGAGTGCAAGTTACAGGTTTTGGAAAGTACTTAAAATTTTTCAAGTATGCAAGAAAGTATTTAAAAACTTTTTTTACTGTTGACATTATTACAGATGTCATCCACTTCCCCCCTGCCCCCAACCGCCCCACCCAGGGCTTTCACCACATTATTGTTTGTGCCTGTGGGCTGTGTATACATGCATATATGTTCATCGGCTAATCTCTTCCAGTCCCCCTTACCCACTCCCCTGTGAGTTCTGTCAGTCTGTGCCACGTATCCGTGCCTCTGGTTTTATTTTGTTTACCAGTTTATTTTGTTCATTAGATTCCACATATGAGTGAGATCATGTGGTATTTGCCTAAGAAAGTATTTTTTAAGATAACATCACTATGATAGTTCTGGGAAAGAGTGTGCAGTTTTATTTTATAGCCATATATTTAATTAGTTGAGTGACTTTATTCAAATTATGTATTTATCTTTAATTTACTTTTCTATTTCCTGTGGGTGAATTTCCAACAATAGTTTAACCATGTGGGAGCAATAGATTATTAGGCTTACTTGTGTTGTGAAACAGTTGTTTTCTTCTTATATTAAAAAAAATCAAAACAAAACAAAACTAGCCATGGCTGGGTGGCTTAGTTTGTTGGAGTGCCATTCCATACACCAAAAGGTTGAGGTTTCAATTCCTGGTCAGGGCACGTGCCTAGGTTACGGGTTTGATCCCCTGTTGGTGTACATAAGGGAGACAACTGATTGATGTTTCTTTTTCACATTGATGTCTCTCCCCGCAACTCTCTCTCTTTTTCTCTCTCAACTCAACAAACATATCCTTGAATGAGAATTTAAAAAAAAATCTAACATCTACACCAGCAATTTGGAATGAATAGTCTTCTAACATGACTGTAATTTCATTTATTTATAATCCAGGCAGCTGTAGGAAAAATGGGCAGAGGGTTATTCAAATAATTTAGTGACAAAGTTCTTATTTCCCAATTAAAAGACATAAGGTTGAGTATATTGACCTGATTGCAGCAATGCTTTGTGAGTACTTTGCTATTAGGGACCTGAAACGGGATGTTTACTTTTTTCCCTCTCCCTCATTCATGCATTTTTGGAAGAAGTGCCTAAATTGTTTTTGAAACCAGTTGAGGTACAATTTAATAAATAAATGAAAATACAGCTTAATGAATTTTAATTATTAAACACATTATATTGTTTGAATCAGTCTCTGATTTCTTCATAGTAACCGGGGGAAAAGTGTTTAGTCTATCAGGAACACCTAAGAGACAATCTGTCTCAACAACTTCCTGTGGTGCTATGGGACTGCGGATACCGCCACCCCGATTACGGTATTCTATATTCTATATAGAATATACTATATTCTTTTTCTGGCAAGTAATCTCATAATCTGCCATAATCAGTTTTTTTTAAAGAACTTGACTAATTTTTCTGCAATTGCTGATGGAATAGAAATAATGAAGAGCATGTCATGATGAGTGTTTCCATTTTAATTTTTATTTGGCTTCAGTATTTCTTACTGACTTTCATAATACTTGAAACATGAGACTTGTTACTTAAGAAAAATTGGGTGGGCCAAAAAGTTCATTGGGTTTTTTCTGTCACATGGCTCTAGAAGCACTTAGTTGTCTTTAACTTCATTTGAAACAATTTTATTAGATTGTCACAACTGTCTTACAAGTGTGTATTTAAAAAAAAATCAAAATTGATGAATTTTTGTGTAGCCATTTTAATAATAAAGATGGAAGAACATATGCAACATTTTCAGTGAATCATGCTATGCTAGTTCAAGAAAGGTGAAAACACAACTGAAAGGCAAATAATGATGTGTGCAGTGTGTGGAGAAGGGGCTGGGACTGATCACACATGTCCACAGTGGTTTGGGAAGCTTCCTGCTGGAGGGTTCTCACTGGACGATGCTCCAGGGTCGGGTAGACCAGTTGAAGTTGATGGCATTCAAATTAAGACATTCATTCCCAGCAGTCAACATTATAACATGTGGGAGATAGCCAACATACTCAAACTATCCAAATCAATAAAGTTATTGGTGAAAATGAAAAATGTCTTTTATTTTACAGAAAAAAATGTAATGAACTTTTTGGCTAACCCAATATTTATTGTTGAGGGAATGTCTCAGTGCTGAATGGGGGACCTTGAGATCACTAATTCCTTTATCTGTTTATCTTTAAAATGGAAAATGAGTAGTACTTTTTTTCTAAAGTTAGGTAAAAATTGAAAACTTTCATTTCATTACTATATTTGACAAAGGATAAGATTAAAAATATGTGTATGTGTTACAAAATAAGATCTAAATATGTGTTAATACTTTGGTGATTCTGATGAGCATCTGTTTGATTAATAACAAATATTTAATTGCTTGCTTGTTTTACAATTATCTTATCAATCCATAATAATTTTAACATACACATATTTAAGAAAAAAGATTTTTTGACATTATAATCAAATACTAGGGAGTACAAATACTAGTTGTAAAAGCCCACACACTGTCTAAATAATGCAGTTGGTAGTTCTAGTGTTCTACTTACATGTAGTTTTTAAGAAAGTCAAGTTAATATTCTATTTTAAAAGCTTATTCTGAGATGGGAATATGATGCTTATATATGTTTTCATTTTACATTTTTTAATTACAGTTTAAAAATTTTGGAAAATAGGTTTTATTCATTGCTTTGTATGTAGAGGGGGATTACCTGCATGATTCAATTAGAAAACCAAAATTTGATTTATTATTTACATCATAATTTAAAAAGATATAGAAAGAATTTCATTGGCCAGAACTATAAGAACCTTGTGTTTTAAAGAGTATTGCAAATGCAATCGGTTAAGTTAATTAGTAGGGTTTTATTGGCATTTTATACATATTTAATATTTATCATACATCTCATGGATTTAAAAATTTTAATTTGCATTGAAAAAATAGAACTTAAAAAAGAGATTCAGATTACTTTTCTGGTGATTAACTGTCTAGAAATATCTGAAGACCAAAAGCAATTCTAGTATATTTCGGTATAAAATAGTAGGTAGAACATTTTAGGCACTAGTAACAAGTATAATGAATTATCTACATAGAACATTTTTATATTTCAAAAACCATCTATTTGCTCATTTCAATTTCATTCTAATACCATTTCATTAAATGAAATATTATGCTAGGTCCTTGGGACTATACAAAGACGAGAAACATGTAGTTCTACTTGCAAAACATTTACAGTCTAGTAAAACATTACACAGTTTATTCTTGAATGACCTGATAACAGCAGCGAAACCCCCAGCGTAGTGGAAAATACTTGGGTAACTTTTGACTCCTCAGAAACTTAACTACTAGTAGCCTGCTGTTGACTGGAAGCCTAACCAGTAACATAAGCAGTAGAGTAACATTTTTTGTATTTTATATGTAGTATATACTGTATCTTTACAATAAAGTAAGCTAAAAAATAAACCTAAAATGTTATTAAGAAAATCGCAAGTAAGATAAAATACCTTTACAATGTTTACTAAAACAAACCCATATGTAAGTGGACCTGTGCAAACAAACTTGTGTTATTCAAGGGTCAACTGTAGTTAATTTATATTTTGATATAAAATTTTGAAAGTATTTCTAATAAAAAACCGGCCTTCAGCCATACCACTTAATTTCAGTAAGTATACTGAAAAAATATTGTTTTAATAAAATCATTGTGTTTGTAAAATATGAAAATATAAGTACTAATTATCTAAGTCTTGATTGCTCCCAGAATTAGACTGAGTTTGACTACCTTTTAGCCAAGTGAATAAACTCTCAAATATCCTCCCCTCATTTGCTCATATATCTAATTCATTTTGATTTATTTACCTTTTTGTAAGAAAGTAGAAATTATATGACAAATTTGCATTTGATAAAAGCAGTCCAAGGTGTAGACATAAATATAATTGCTTTAAATAGATAAAACCATATACTACAACCCATACAGAATTTTTAAAACTTTTAGTTTTATTTTTAATTATAGGTAATACCCCAAATGTAGTCAAACCTACTTAATACGTGTAGAAGATAGAATAATAAAGAATGGATTCTGTCTTAATCACTCTGCTCTATTAAATATTAAAGGGCTGTTATTAATAGCACTTTTATAATGGATGTCATTTTCTACCTTGAATGAAAACCTCATCTCCTTTCATGTAGCCATTGCAGAGGTTCTATAATCTTTTCTCTTTGGAATCTTGTACCATAGGAATTTTCTTTTGACTACATGTCGTATCTTCTTTGTACCTACCCCGGTTCTTGACTTGTAGTAAATGCTCAACAATTATTTAGGGAATGAATAAATGACCACGTGATTGAATGAAGGATGAAATAAGAAAGAGAATATGTGAATTATCACGAAACAGAATCTCTTTGTTTAGTTTAAGTAAGTTTTTTCAGGTTTTGGTGTGTGTACTTTTACTATCAGGGAAATTTTATTTTGTGGTGTTTCAAAACTAATGATGTTATAATTTAGTTCTATAATAAACAGCTTCTTAATTACTTTTAGTAAGGAAAAAGTGGTGAAACTAAGTTTTTATCTCAGTTATATTTTGAAAAAAGTAAAACCAATAGGTCTATACTAGCTTCTTTGTTTGGGGAATGGCTTGAAGACTGTCTCTGATAACCTGAGCTGTCCATAGGGATGTTTTAAGACAAATTAAAAGTAGATTATAGACTGAGTTTTTAGGATGAGATTTTAGAAGGAAAGTTCAAGCAAGCTAAGGGCATTCTAATCTTATTTCACATCCAAGTTATACTTTAAGGGTAAAACTATTTCTTAATATTTTAATATCAATTACAAATAGAATTGTGATAGACAAAACTTTATGATTAGTCTTTGCATATATATATATTACTTATTAAAATCCTGCTTGGTAATCAAATAAAACAAAATAATTGCATGTTGTAAGAAAATGAGGATAAAATGGACTTCTTAAACACCAGTTTCTGTGACAATGTTTGCCGTTCTGTGAACATGATTATGTAGTCAAGAGGCGCACATTCAGCCTTTGTAAACAAGATATGCATGCAGGTGATGGACATAAAGTGACCAGGAATTATAACTAAAGTGATTGTGTGCTGTCTTATCATAGAACTAACTAAACGTTCGCATAGACCCTCTTCTATGGAATTTAAGTAAATTACAGAAATGTAACAGGATTTATCCACCCATTTACAAAGGGCAAGTTATTTCCACCATGCTAGATTGAATCCCAAGCTTACATGTCAGTGGTTGTGTAACACATGCTCCCTTAAAAACTGAATGTAATATTCCTACTTACATCTTAAACTGTAAACATTATGTAAATGAACAGTTCAACTCTGTAAAATAGCAGGTGATCTGATAACAACAATAGCACTGGCCCTTGAGATCACTAGACCTGTGTTAAATATATGAGTCATTGAGACCTGGCTGGTGTGCCTCAGTGGTTGAGCGCTGACCTGCAAATCAAAGGGTCACTGGTTAGAATTCTAGTCTAGTGCACATGCTGGGTTGCAGGCCAGGTTCCTAGTATGTGGCAGGCAAGAGGCAACCAGACATTGATGTTTCTCTCTCTTTCTCCCTCCCTGCTCCTCTCTAAAAAAATAAATTAATAAAATATTTAAATATATATAAATATACATATATATGACTCATTGAGTCACTATGAACATTTTGAATAGGTTATCTGTGTTCCAAATTAATATTCTAAGTGTTTTCAGCCTCGAAAATGTTACTGTCAATTTCTCTAACAGATGTTGTTTCTAAAACCAATTTTGGAAGGAATTGTTCTTGGTAAGGCTTATGAGTAAGGTAAGAGATTCTGGGTGTTTTCACAATAGATCCCTAATAACATACATTCCTTTCAATAGGAACATGCAGGAGATACAGTAGCTTAAGCTAAGTGGCAATGATTTAAGAAATTTCAGGCAATCTGCCAAAATAGCAGGTAAGGATGATCCATTTAAGGCTCTTTAAATCTCGTACTGTTCATTTTATGTCCTTACAGGTCTAATCCTGAGAATAAATTTTTACTAGTTTATAAAACAATACATTTTTGATCACACAGACGGATAGGTCAAAGATGAATATTTATTCAATAGAGCCACAGTTTGAAACCTACAGTATAAAACAACCTTTGGTCCTAGTGCGTACTTAATTGACATTTGTCTTCTGTTTTCATTGCACAGTTTTTATGAGCAAACCAAGAATAACTTTTCCCCTTTATTTATAACTCTTCTATGAGAAATAATTTTTTTTAATCTGCTGCCTGATTGTCTTTTGAAGAGTCACCTGGGTAGAGACTAAAGACCGAACACTGACCTTTGTGGAGTTACTGCCTTGTAGCTGTCCTCAGCAGCCAAAGGTAGCTCAATTTTTTTTTAATTAATCTGTCAGTGCTAGATCATTGTTGACAAATCTGTGTATCTGTAAGTATGTACTATAAGCTTAGGATGGACAAGTGTTTGGACCTCCATGTCTGGGAAATACGCCATCAATACCCACAGTTGATTCACATGTTTTTTCTGGCTCTTTCCCCTCATGCCATCTGTGTGTTTGGCTCTGTGCCTGCTTGCAAGTTGGTCAGACCTGTGCCAACATAATGGAATGTCGATGGATGGTACATAGGATGCTGCAAAACGTAGCATTTTAAAGAGGAAAACCTGCTTCAGGGGGCACCACATTGGTTCAACATATGGCCTTTCATGGATACCTGAGGAGAGAGGGTGAACAAAAACAAGGAATCCACAGATACTTCCAAATGGCAAGAGAGAGAGAGAGGGAGAGAGAGAAGAACACTGTGAAAATCTCTGTGTAAAGTACACAAATGAAATTACCCTCACATACCTTGTGGCTTGACATTGGTGTCATATGCAGATTACTCATGAAAATCTTGATTAGTGAGGACCATGAGGAGTTTTTATATGGCACATTTAGTACTTCAGAAGCATTCCTGATGGTATGCTCAGGGAAGTTAAGCAGTTTATTAAAACTGGCAATATTCCTTGGAGAAAATATCAGCGATTAAATACTAGTCTGAGGATTTTAGGGTCACAGAATGACATGCTGGGTTTTGTAATTGTTATGAAAAGCATTGAAAAATATATTGATCTTAATGTTTTATGTCAATAGGTGAGATTTATATAGTTGTTTGAATTAAGCACACTATACTGGGTCATGCTGCAACAAGTTATGTCTTGTTCAAGGGTCCAGCAGCTGTCCCTTAAATAACCCAGGCACCAGGCACTTGCAGTCAGTGCCTCTGCCACATTTTAAGTACAGTGTCACCTTGCCATCATCCAGCCTATAGGTGTAATGAGAAAGAAGGATAGAAAAGAGTCCTGGACATGTAACTACTCATGGTGAGAAGTGACACCTATTACCTCCTCTTACAATCCATAGGCCAGGCTAGTCAATGGTCCACCTCCTGGGAGATACATCATTGAACAGAGTATCAGAGAGTATCATCAGCAATGTGTGTTGTAGCAGAGAAAGTCAGCAGTGCATTTTCTTGTTTTGTATAGGAAGTTCAAGGGAGTAATGTTATCTAATTTACCTAATTACAGAATCTTGGATTGTCAGGGACCTTAGGGATTCCAGATATGATCACTTCAGAGTTACGCATTTGGATTTCTAATCCTGAGATCCCAGGACTTACATAGTATAGAGTGCACCTTCATTTTGCAAATGAATAAGGGCTAAACTTCTATTTTACTCATCAGATCAAAAGTGATTAAGTGACTCAAAAATTCCCAAAAGTTAAGCTAGGTCTTCCGAGTCCTGGTGCAATTCTGTGCCAGTTTAGCTTCATATTTTCTAGCTTTTTTGTGTAAATGTTTTAAAGCTGGGCAATCATTTCCTTCAAGAAGTTTAAAAAATGATAAAGTGCTTTTTACTATAAGAGTCTGCCATTTTTACTCCAAGAAAATATACTTTACATGAAAGTCCACGCTTGTTCTGAGCATGCTATCTTGAGACAAGAGAACATCCTTCATGTGGGTGAGTTTGTGGGAGGCCTGGAATTTAGTTCTTCTCTAATAAGAGGATTCTGTCAAAATCCAGAGATTGTGTTTAGTCATAGTGTAGTGCACACTATGAACTAGTGAACATACATTTAATAATGCTTCAAGTCCTGCTTTGTAGCATTTACACTTGAAAATATGAGACAAGGCCTACAGAAACATCTGGGCAACCTAACAGTGAAAGCATTTAAAATCACAATACTGGTAGGGGAAGCATGTTGTTCTGCCTTTAGAATCAGCAGTAAAGAGACCTGGGAATTAAACTGAAGATAAGGGGAGGGGATAGAAAATTTGTACAAGAACATTGTAAAGAAGCAGACAACCTGCCAGCACACTTTCCACTTCTATACCTTCTTGAAGGAGATCTGCTAATGTGTTTTAGAGGAGAAAGGGTCTACAGGATATTTCATCAAAGGCTAAGGAAAATAATATTTCATCAAAGGCTAAGGAAAATAATGTTTATGCATATATATGGATAGGATGCAATTCTAAATTGATTTTTGGATGCAAAATTGAACAACATGGACTAAACATTTTCAATGTCTTCACAAGGCAGTTTTTGAGATAAGGGGAGATGACAATGAGTGTGGGAGATAAGGTTAGGCAATCTTGAAACAAATGAAAGAAAAAAAATTAATTCCATGAAATGAGTAGGATACGAATACAAGCTAATGGCACATTGTATCTGAGCTCTATGTCTTCATGGCAGCAAGGGGGAAAGGAGGAACAATGGGCAGCTTTACCGTAACCTGAAAGTTTGTTCTCTGCTTCCAAACTTTAGAGAGTAATGAGGGTTGATTTAAGTGTTTTCTGTTTTGAGGAATTGGAAAAGTTTTAGCATATCTGAGGGATGATTATAGAATTAACTAAGCTAACTCGATCGCATTTTACCTAATTAGTTATGTTGAGAGACATCCTTTAGTTTAGAGGGACATATTGACTCTTGTAGACAGACAGAGTCTAGTATTGAAAATTACCTACTAAAATGCCTGCAAGTAAGAGTCTCTAGAATAAAAAATTAATTTCACATCGACTATAAACTTTTTGTGGTAATCATATCTTTTACTATTTGGTTTAGAGAAAAACAATACATTTTTGGTAATTTTTTTTGGTTTCAAATACTGACAGCCTGATGCATGTGACTTGTTTTAGGACATTCATTCACTTTGAAAACCATAAATGGAAGAGTGCTTGAAATTTCACAGTGCATTACTAATCACAAATCTCAAACAGATGAGTGATGGTCTGAATCACGAGGAAAAGCTATAGGAAGAAAAGGCAACAAGTTCATTTCTAGATGCCTCTTAGCTGTAAACCTCTAGCCACTCTTCATTTGTCAATACTGAACTTTAATGAGTCCGGATAAGGAGCTAGTCAATGGATATCCATTTAGCTAGTGATAATCTGAACTCCAGCTGATTGTCCTAGCAGCTGTGTGACTTCATTACCATTAGAAAGGCATGCAGCCAAGCCAGCTGGTACCCAAACAGGCTACTCAATACACAGAGCATATCTATTTGTTGGTTTACACATCAGAATTACACAAGGCTCCATGAAAAGTTTGGAGTGTAAAATAGAATCTGCATAAAGATTTAATTTAAAGGGCTTATCATTACTATGCCAAGTACAGCTAGTTAGTTTGTTTTGTTTCTGCTATGATATAGTATATTATGGTTGTTTTCGGTTCTTCCATAAATGCAGCCTACATGCAAAATTTGCATTTAGATACCAGACATAACTGCACATCATAATTTCCCAGTTAAGAAAACATCTTCTTGGTTGTGTTTGTTTTAGTGCTTACAACAGTGCATTTTCATTTTTTTAAGGCAGCTTTAATAGAAAACAGTTTCCGGAACTTGTTAATAGCTAGTTTCCCTTCCATCTGTCCCCTCCTTTCTAGCACCAGTGCCACGGTCTAGGTCAGGCCTGTGTTGCTATCCTTTGCACTTTCGCAAAGGTTTTCTAACTGGACTTAGCCCTCTCATCTCTCACTGTCTTACCTTAGCATTAGACATAGTCTTAAATCTCTTTTTTTTGTGGCGTATAGAAATATTTTGTGGTATAGTAGTTGGCCATCTGCACCAGAAGCAACTGAAATACAGATTTTTGCACCATTCAGACTGAGTAAGTCTAAGACTTGGTCTTATTAATACTAACCTTTGAAAAGCACTCTCATGTAATACAGATGTCATTGGTACAAATCCAATTTTTGCCTTAAACATACTCCCATTTTAGTAAAATTATTAACACTTTTCCTTAAATACAAATGAATCAAAATATCCTTTATAAGCCCCAAATATGTGAAAAATCAGATAATATAAGTAATCCATGCAGTGTTACGGAAGAGAGAAAGCGGTTGAAAACCACAGTCTTCTTTTCAGGACAGTGCCATAGATAAGGACTGACCAGTTCCCAGAGAAGATAGTCACAAAAACAGGGAGTGAGTTTTAGGAAAGACTTTTATGACCATGTCTTACCCAACAAGTTTCTTTAGAAGAACAATTAATACAAGTAGGTCCAGCCATACGACTGGTACAAATGTCAAAGTACATAAGAAGATTTGTTTTGTTTTTGTTTTTTGAGAAACTGAGCAGTAGAAAAAGGACAGAGGTACAGACGTGCAGATGTTTCTAAAGCAAGGACTCATGACAACATACATGGTGGAGCAAAAGCAGGTTTATAGTGAGTACATGAACCAATTTGTTGTATTATTATTTATTAAATATTGTATTTCCCAGGCAAACAACTGTGAACCTGCTTTTCCCCACCCCGCATAGTCACACACATTAGATCCTGCAGAAGCATAGAATCACAGGGGGAAAGACAAAAACATAATGACAGGAGAGAGAGTAAAAAGTCAAAGAAGGACAGAACAAAGCTTTTCAATGTGAAGCCGACTAGTGGTGCTGTAATGTCTGTAAGTAAACTGATTCTTGAAGGGAAGACTGCAGGGAGTTCAAGCTCAGGGCAGTAGAAAGCTCTTACATGAGAGAGAAGAAGTCTGGGAGTCAGAATACTGGGGGAGGTTTTCAAAGACGGTAGGAATTGTGCTCGTCTTGGAATTATTAGTGAAAGAAGCAAGAGGGATTTTGCAGTTGGGAGGCACTGTGATGGGAATGGTGGCATAGATTATATCATATTTTAAATTACTATGTATTGGCATTTTATGTGGAATTATGAAACCCAAGATAATCTAAATCTAATTCCAAAATTTGTGATCTTTATATTTCTATCAACTGTATTTAAGGCTCCAATATTTATCAATTGTATTTTAGTATAAGAAAAATAACTATTACCAGAAGTATTTGAGCATTAGAGATGAATAATGAAATGAGAGTAGGTGTTTTTGTCTTGAGTTATCTGTTGTTGTGTAGCAAACATACAGAATGCAATGACTTACAACAAACATTTTACTTTGCTCATAGCTTTGTGGGGCAGAAATTCAGAAAGTGATCAGTGGTTGATTTACCTCTGATTCAGTGACATTAGCTCTGGCAGCCAGGCCTGGAGGAGCTAATTCCAAAATAGTTTCTTCACACACATTGTCTGGTACCTTAGTTCTGCTTGTCTTTTCTTTATCTCTCCAGGATGGGGAGTTCTCTATTGTCACAGCATGGACATCTTAGATTAGATGGGTTTCTTACAGGGAGCCTGCTGCCCCCAAAGCAAACATTTCAAAAGCAATGTTTCAAGAGACACAGGTGGAAGCTGCCAGATCTAGAATGTAATTTTCACTGCATTCTGTTATTCAAGTCCATTTCAAGAAGATTGAAATAGACTGCATCTCTGCCTGGGGTATGATGTGTATAATCAGGCAAAGATAGAATTAATGACAGCCACTATTGAGACAGCCTACAGCATCCAACTTCTTGCCCACCCCCAGTTGATGGCCATTCCATATGAAAAATACATTCACAAGACCCCAATGGTCTTAACCCATTCTATCTTAAGCTCAAAGTCCAGAGCCTTGTTATTTTAATTAGGTCCAGGTATAGATGAAGTCCCTAAGTCTACTTCCTCAGATACAGCTAGCTCCTTGAGCATGCTTCATCTTGAAATAGAGACCTATTAACTAAACAAACAAGTTGTCTGCATCCCATATACACACCAAACATAAAATGGCGTGGGGTAGCAGCAATAGACACTCTCTTTCAAGAAGCTGGAAAGTCCCAAATGCACAGCAGTCAGTGGCTCATCGCCATTCTGAACTCCATATTGCCAGCTTCTCGTCTAGTAGTGCCCACTTCAGCTTTCTGGAGATGATCCTCTGAGCTCTGGATTCTGCTATTTGAGTCCCTATTTTTTTTTCCAGAAAATAAATAGCACAAGTTTTCTGCTAAACAGTTTTCTCAGCTTCCTCCCTTCCCAATGTAGATTGGGGCTTCAAAAACATCTCATTCCGGACTCTCTGTCCCTTTCAGCCCAACTGGAAGAGGTCCTCTAAAAAACTGTGTGTGCTTACTCTGTGTCAATTACAAATCCACTTCACTAGACAGTAGCCCTACCTACATATCTCTTCCTGCTAGGCTTTTTTCTAATTTGGGTCGCCTCAGAGGCTGCTTCGGGACAATGCCCTTAAGGTTCTTCAATACTCTGTTGAGTGAAAGGTAGGACCTTAAACATTTTTGAGTTCTTAACAAAGAATCTCATCATAACCTTGTGATCTTAAGCCTGAGTC
>PVKM010006846.1:10090-43203 GCA_004027735.1 Carollia perspicillata
CACTATCCCCCACTCTCCAGACATCTCTTGCTTTAAGAGAACAAAGGCAGAGGGCAGAATAAGAAAGGGAAGAGGGTATCAGTGTGTGATCCTTGCACGTGGTAGCCATCTTGGGTGAGCACAGCACTTTCTGGGTCCTTTCTGTGAGCAACCAAACCCCACTGAAGTGAATCTACAGAGCATCATGGTGCTAAATCTATGGCTGAAGGTCAGGAACACAGAAGGGACTAGGAGGTATTCCTCCCCCTTCCCTTCCTCCTTCTTCTTTTTTGTTTTTCTGTTTATTTTTTTTTTTTTTTGGAGATGACTTATAGGATATAAAATAAACTTAGTTTATTGGAAAATAGGGTACAAGAGATAAAAAACACTTTCCTCTTGATGGTAACTCTATGTATAAAGATATTGACAGTTAATATCACAAATCTGAATTCAGGGTAATAGGTCAAAGTGAAGCCAAATCTTCTGTCTCCTCCCTGATATGGTCCAGGTTTTCCAATGGGTGCGTGTGTATATGTGGGGTGTGTTTGGGGAGTGCTGTAGTGAGTCTGGGGTCCAAATTTTTGAATCCCATTTTCATCTTTCTCTATTTCAAATACTTTGACAGCTATGTTGTGAAAATGTAACATAAAGTAATTATCCAAACTCAAAATTTCCCTTATATCATGGCAGCTAACTGTGTTTAATTGAACAATGCAAGGTCTCAGTGTTCAAGACCTGTACTTTGTATGTAAACAGGTTTCCTGACTTGGGCTTTAATTGTTTTATCAGCTCTCAGGGACTCAGCATCTGTGTCTTACAGCATCATAAGGCTATTATGATTACCAAGTGAAATATAAATGTGAACAGTACATAAGGAAAAGTTTCATGTGATCTTCAGGTGTGAAGAATTATTGAGTCTGACAAATACTGAACTCAGGAATTTTAAGGCATCTGTAGACTATCTTGAATCAAAATACACTTATTCTTAAACAGAAACAGACTCATAGATACAGAGAACAGACTGGTGGTTGCCAGATGGGAGGGGCTTGGGGGACTTAGTGAAAAAGGTGAAGGTTATTGAGAAGTACAGGTTGGTAGTTACAAAATAGTTGTGAGGATGTAAAGTACAGCATAGTCAATATAGTCAACACTATTGTTAGATATGGTAACAGCTAGGTACTGGAATATTGGGGGGATCACTTTGTAAAGTACATGATTATATAACCACTATACTGTATATGTGAAACTAATACAGAATAATATTGAATATATGTGGTAACTGAAAAATTAAAAATTAAAGAATAAAAAAAGAAGTGTAATAGCTACTTATGGCTTCTGTGAACCTTATAGCTTAAAGGAGAAGCTAGAGCTTAAACTAGTAATTACTTATTTTTCTTTGAGGATTAAATTATATATATATTTGTTAATAAATTACACACACACACACACACATATATATAAATATGTTCTTTTTTCCTTAACTATAGAGTTCTAGGTTCCCACAATTTAAAATATGTCCAACACAATCTGTTGATTAGGCAAGGTTAAGATGACAAAGAGCAAAAAAATAAATTAAAAACAAAAAAACAGATAAATAAAAATCATTTCAAAAGAACAAGTAGAATAAAATAAATAGGACAAGCTCCTGGTCATTATTTTTGCACATCAGCAATGCAAGGGTCCTCAAATGTGTCTTTTACATTAATATCTAAACACTTGTGGTCATATTCTTCACATTGATTTAGTCTGTATTCATTCTTGTTTTGGTTTGGTCATTAAAACCCTATAATTCTTTTTTTTTTAATAGTAATTGTCAGAATCAATCCCAGACAGCAGTGGACTTCTAAGAAATATTTATCTAAGACTGCCAACAAAATCATTTAGATATGATGAAATCTAATCACTTATTAATTAATCCTTCTGTATCACAAGATCATGATTAACATTTGCTTCATTATCATGCATACTGACAAACTGAGATATAAAGATGTTATTGGACTCTTCATGGAAATCCAGAAGAAGTAACTGCACCAGGATTTAAACTTTAATTTCAAATTATGGATAATTCTATCTGTAGCTCATTTGGGTGTGACTCTCCAGTCTTTCATACTTTTAAGTTGTTTGTTCACAATTCTAAAACAGATTAAATTAAGAGGGAAGCAATGTGTTTACCATCATAATTTAGAATTAAAATGATAGTAGCCTTCGGAGTTGAAAAATAAAGCTGGAAAAGGATGCTTAGTGATTGGCTTCCCTTTTCTACCTTGTTCAACTCTCCATTTCAATCTACTTGTGTAACGGGAAAGCCAACTTCTTACTCACAGTCAGCTTTGCATATGGGGCCTCTCACATTCCCAGCAGGCATATCTTGCACTGCTGTTGGACCAAAATGGTTTAAGTTTAATTATCTAGATACATTGCTCTCTGCAGTAACCTCGCTATTGTTCTCACTGTAGTCTACCACATTATTAATGCCAGATTTTTCCTATTAGCTTTTAAACTGTTCTTTTACACTGAACATTTTGCCACCAAATTGTTACCAATAAAAATCCCCAAATGCCTAAAGGTTATTTTAAACACAGTGTGAGCACTGCTGGTTTCATTTCACCATTTATTTTGTAGAGTCATTATCGGTATGCATTGTGTGAACTTATTGTATGCATTTTTTATGCTGCTGGAGGAATGGCAGTATATTTTTAACAACCCCATTTTAATACGACTGTCCTAAAAAAAATCATTAAACCCAGGGTTTAACAAGGATTGTGCAAACTTCACCTATCGTCTCTCCCTGTGTCAAATATTGTTGAGTGATAACTTTGGAAAACCAATATATTTGGAAATCTTGGCTTCCATTTCTTTTAGAGCTATAATGCATACTAAAGGAAGCTATAAAAGAACATTTTCCTTGCCGTAAGTGCTCTCTGCATCATATTCCCTAGTAGTCAGATAACCAAAGAGCTCAGGCGTAGAATAACCTTCTTTATAAATGTCAGAAAAAATTTAGGCACATGGTACATGTTTTAAGAAAACTTTTAAGTCATTGAAAATCTGATTCAAGACCTATCTTAAAAACCAAAGTCATATTCAGAGTAATATTGTTTCTTATGGATATACACTCTGGCCTGTGACTATGTCGCTTTTAGCTAAAATCTCATCAGGCTTTAAAAATTAAAATTGAACTGGGATAATATGGATGAGGGCTTTTAATGGAAAAACAAAACAATCAGCTGGGATAAGAAAACATGTGGTTGAATGTCACCTAGAGAAATATGCTATGTTACACATAAACTCACTTTCCTGGAAGATAAAGGTGAGCTAAAGATGACTAAAAATCTCCTAGTTCATAGATCTATCTATAGGTATTTGGTCCAGGGTCCTGGGAAATAGACTGGTTAGATGTGATATAACAGAACCCTAATTGTAAAGCGGGGGTTAGAGTAGTTACTCTTATCTTCAGGACAATGTGTGTGTGGTGGGAAGAAAAGAAGAGGGTAGTCCAGTCAAGAAGCATATCACTCACTCATTCATTCATCCCTTCAGCCTTCCAACATTTACTCAAATCGATCAAATATTTATTGAGCACTTACTATGGGCCATGCTCCATAAGTAGCTTTCATGGTATACTAGTAAACAAGACAGATGGACTCTATACACAGGAAACATAGTTTACAAAGTAAATTTTTCTATTTGGTGGTTAACATAATCAGGCATAAACATGTCAAGGATACAGGAATTCTTTCAGTCATGATATGATCGCTGAATTTAATAGCTGGAGGTTTGAAAACTGGAATCACTTATGATTTGATTCTCAAACTTTGATAATGCATAAGAAAATTACAGCCCAACCAAGTCCTTCCAATCAGAATGGGATTGGTATGGGATAGGTAGTAGAGAGGGAAGCAGCAATCTTCCCTTATGGTTTTGATGGGCTATGTGAGAAGCAGTGCTCTACTTGGAGGGGCTGAGAGCTAGGGAGACATATTTATCCTAGCTATAAAAGTAAAGTTTCTGGCCTGACCTCAGCAGGAGAAGAAGAGGAGTAAATTGAACGGGTGATAAAATGGGATCTAAGACACTCATGCCAGGGGTATTAGTTTAACCAGTGTATGGTAGCCAGGGTGGAGGGAATCACAAAGGGGTTACAGTGGAGGTATTATTACAGCTCTAAATTCCTTTCAAGACATCCAGATCCTATGACTGTTTGTAGGAAGAAGTTATTAAGTCTCACTTTTGGCTGTGCTTGCTGACCAATTCCTTTTTCATGACAGTAGCTTGGAAACCTGGCTGGTTTGGGTCTACCTAACATGCTCCTGGTTGATACAGTGCATGTGAAAAACAAAGACAGGAAGGATGGGGCTTCAGTAGACCACTCATTACTTTTACATCTTCAGCATTGCAGAGATGGCGCTCCGGTCTGTTGAGAGAGTTTGAACCATGGCAGCAGTAAGAGAGCTATTTAGATGACAACTGTACTGGAGTGTCACAGCTGCCTTTAGGGTCACAGACCTGGTTAAAATTCCGGCTCCAATACTGTGTAACCATGTTACACAGTACTCAATCTCATTAAGCCCTAGTCTCCTTATTAAAAAAAAATATGGGCTAATTTTTATTTTATACGGATGTTGAGATTCTCTTATTTTTTAGAAGTAGCAAGATCTATTTAATATATATTTTAATAATTAATATAAATTACTTCAAAATTCAATTTATTTACAAATTTTGTTTGTAATGTTTGGATGGTTTTTTTATTTTATTTTTAAGTATATTTTATTGATTATGCTATTACCATTATCCCAGTTTTTTTTCTCCCCTTTATCACTCCTCTGCCCTGTACCTTCCCACCGTCCAGCAGCCCCCACATTTTAGTTTATGCCCATGGGTTGTACATGTAGGTTCTTTTGCTTCTCCATTTCCTATACTATTCTTAATCTCCCCTGTCTATTTTATGCCTACCAATTATACTCCTGATTCCCTGTATCCTTTCTTCCCATTCTCCCCCTCCCCTTCCCCACTAATAACCCTCCATGTGATCTCCATTTCTGTTATTCTGTTCCTGTTGTAGTTTTCTTAGTTTGTTTTTGTTTTTAGGTTCAGTTGTTGATAGTTGTGAGTTTGTTGTCATTTTATTGTTCATAGCTTTCGATCTTCTATTTCTTACATAAGTCCCTTTAACATTTCATAGAATAAGGGTTTGGTGGTGATGAACTCCTTTAACTTTACCTTATCTGGGAAGCACTTTATCTGCCCTTTGATTCTAAATGATAACTTTGCTGGATAGAATAATCTTGGGTGTAGGACCTTGTCTTTCATGACTTCAAATCCTTCTTTCCAGCCACCTCTTGCCTAGAAGGTTTCTTCTGAGAAGTCATTTGATAGTCTTATGGGCACTCCGTTGTAGGTAACTCTATCCTTTCCTCTTGCTGCTTTTAAGATTCTCTCCCTATCTTTAATCTTGGGTAACTTAATTATGATGTGCCTTGGGTGTTCCTCCTTGGGTCCAACTTCTTTGGGACTCACTGGGCTTCCTAGACTTCCTGGAAGTATTTTTCCTTTACCAGATTGGGAAAGTTTCCCTTCATTATGTTTTCAAATAAATTTTCAATTTCTTGCTCTTCCTCTTCTCCTTCTGACACTCCTATGATTCAGATGTTGGAGCATTTAATGTTGTCCTGGTGATTCCTGGTTGCTGAGATTCTTAAAAGATTTTTTTAAGTGTTTGGAAGAAAGTAAATGGTAACTATCTTTAAGCCTGTTGCCCTTTCATTAACAATAAAGTGAATTCTGCAGATCAGTGCTATGCGAAAATTAGTCCAATAAATTATTTGTGAGTTAAATAATTATGCTAACCTCTTTGCTTTTATATACTTTTACCAACCTGTACAAATATAATCACACTTCTGGTTGGCTTACAGGTAATAGGACATATAATTCAACCACCTTGGAAGTGGCTGTGTTTTGATGATACTGAAAAAAAAAATAGTCCTCTGGCAGAGCAGGTACGATCAGTCTGTAAATAAATCATCAAAGAATGAAACAGGATTAAAGTTTGATGGGATTTTCATGGCATTTTCATATAGATTACAAGATAAAAAAGAGTTTGACTATATCTGAAAAAGGGTTTCAGGATTTACATAATGAATTAAAATAAAAAGGCAGACTTAGTTCTGAATCCTTTAACCAACATTCATCCATAGCAAAATCAATGGTCTTCATTGAGTTCCCTCTGCATCGAAGAGACCTGCTGTATCTTGTTAATGGTATTAGGTGGAGGAATATCCAAAATACTGAATTCTACAAAAATCTTAACTTTTTGAAGGGCTGATAAATGGAAGGGGCTCAATTACTCAATTGTCTCTAAGTGCTATAAAATCTCAGAATCTTAGGTAAATTCTATAGACAGGTCCTTGGTCAGATTGTAAAATATATATATATATAAAAGTTGATTCATTACAGTACTAATCATTCTCTTTTAAAAATGCCACACTTCCCAAATACCCATAGGGTGTTGTTATGAACCTTTCTCAATCTCCACTGTGGAACTCCAAATAAGATCCTTATATCCCAGCTATACCTTTCCTAATCCTTATTCTTGTTACAATTTCTCTGACTTATAGAATAAATCTAACTATAGGTTTAATGTCAACCAGTAACTGAAGATGCTGATGCACATGGATGTCATTCTACAGTGAGAGTATTTGCATTTGAATGTAGGTCTTAGATAGGGATGACTAATGCAGGCACTTCTGACTGCAGAGCACTACACTTTTGCAGACCACTTAGGGATGTGGGTACTCCTCTAATTCTCCACGTAGCACACAGCCACCTTCTTCTCATCCAATATGTAGAGCTAGAAGTAGATATGACATAGGACATGAGTTGGTAGGAACTCCTATCTATCTATCTATCTATCTATCTATCTATCTATCTATCTATCTATCTATCTATTCATCCATCCTTCTATCTGAACATATAGAGGAGGTGGCCAGGAGTGGTCTCTTCATCTCTTCACTGGTGAGATGATTTTTTTGGTAAAGTAGTTGCTTCACCATAAGAACAGGGATGGCATTTCTACCTAGATGCAGGACGAGCTGTCTTACATGAGCATGTGTAATAAATATACTTGTTGAAGTTACAAATGTCAAAACCTGTGGAGAAATTTTATAACAGTTTATATGAGCCAAAGTGACCACATGTGCTGGGGGACAAAATCTGAAATGCTCCAGAGAATAGTAGTTTTGCAGTTTCTCTTATGCATTTGAAATTAAGGAGGGGACATAAAGAACATTACATAGAAATGGGAGAAAGCTAGATGATGATTGGATTATAAGATAGTTAGGATTTTGAGCCCTTTTGAGAGTGGTTAGGACTTATTTCAAAGGTGTGCTAACTTAGATGCACAGAAACAATGGACAGGACTTGCTTCAGGAAAAAGGTAAACATTTTAATGTAAAGGTAAATGCCTTGGGTGTGACTATTAACTTTTTATCAAATCTCCCTTTGAGGTTACATGCTATAGATCCCCTTTTTTTCATCCATACACCTGAGATCCAGGGAAAAGTAGATTCAATCAAAATGGCTACCCTGAATTTGAAAGGGAAATCAGAAGCAGAAATTCGTATTATTCCAAGTCCAGGTGTAGCTACCTAATAGATCCAAACATCAGTCAGATGTCTCTCAGTAAATGAAAAAACTATGGACTTTGGCAAAAGATGACGTTAGGGAGGGAAGAAGACAGTAAGAGGACTTCCAAATGAGGCCACGGGGTTGGTTTCACTTAATACAATTGTTCTTGATTTAGGGTGTGGGTCCTAAGCCACGTAGTAGAACTAGGCCATCTGCTTTCACTTCCGTGAACCGTGAGTTGTTTCCTTTGGGATCTGATGAAGGTTACAGATAGGGCCTAAATGAAAGTTGAACAGTCTCTTCGCTTGTAGCTCACCAAGTAGATGTATAATTTTTCAAATTTGGTTTTATGGTATGGTAATATATTGGTAAGAAAGAGTCTAAGTATCTGATTCCCAAATAAATTTGCATAGCTTATACATTTAACATTTTGACATTCCGAACAGGTATATAGAAACTTGCCTTTACACTTGGGAGGTAATTTGTTAAACGGGTTGAATTATTTAATATTTTCTGAGCTGTTACTTGCTGCATACTCATGCATTTCCTATATTTTTACTAGTGAACTGTTATTGCTCTTTTATTATTAATACAGCTTTCAAATGATTAAGTCTAATCTCTGTAGAAAGATTTTAAGTATTTTGAAAGGGAAGCATAATTGTAAACTTCTTGTATCTACAAAGCACCAAATTGGTTCTTTTTATAGCATGTGTTCAATATATATTTGCTGTGAATATGCTGCTGCTCAATAGCTATGTGTTGCAAATAACCAGTACTTAACATATAATTGTTCAGTGAGTGCCCAGAAAGTGAGGAACTTGGGTTCAAATCTTGCCTCTAGTATCAAAATTGTTCAAGGAAGTCTAGACCATGAATTGCACTGATTGTAGCTTGTGATTTAATTTTTAATTAGTTTAGTTAATGGATTCATAACAGAATTCTCTTTGTTCTTTCATTGGAATTTTATTGAACAATACCTACTATATTATTAGCTCTCTATAGGAATCTATATACAAAAATTTTACAGTGATAATACTTACATTCTTTAAGAGGTCAGTAGGTTTCATACCCTGCCCCTTTTTAAATTGGCCTTCTGTAGCTTCCAAGTTACAATTCAGTCTTCACTTGTGTTTGAGGACCTTCCTTAACTGACCCAAATCAATCGATTCAAATTTCACTCACTCACTTCCCAACATATGTAGTCAGTCCAGCCACTATGGAGTCCTTAGCATTCTTTAAACATAGCATTTCTTCCCTTGCCATATTATTGATCACATAGAAATAGTGTGGTGTTTTGAAACAGCACTGACTTTAAAGTAAGATGAATCAATTCCAAGGTGTGTTAAATGTTTGGTTACCTAGGTTGATGAATATTGACTTTTAGGATTGTGATGAAGATCAGAGATAAGATACAATGTGTAGAGCATAGGATCCAAACAAAACTTAGCCTGATAAATACAAGTATATTGATGGGGACAGCAGGTAAGAAGTAAGGTCACGGCAAGGTAATTTAGGTGTGTGGCCACCTAAGGTAAAGGAAATGACTGCACACACAGTCTCTCCTTTTCTCACAGTTTCTTTCCAATTCATCTCACATTCCAAATCTCCTGAACCCAATGGCTTGCATGGTAGATGCTTATATTATTGATTTACATTGTTCTAACTACTAAAGTTAAACAAGAGCTCAAAGGTAATAATTGGTTTCACAGAAAGAATTTTATTTGAGTATTTGAAAATTGACTAGAAAGATGATCTTGCAACACTTTGGCTGTTTTGAAAATCTAATTCATGTATCTTCTATAAAAATGGAGTTTGTCAAATGGTATAAATCAGGAAAACAAAAGGAAAAAAGGGGAACAAAATAAAGGGCTCATTTTGAGACAATGATAATCTTAATTCCATTAATCTAGCATCTGGTGCCTGTCAGATTTCCCTTTATTTTCTCCTGTTTAGATTCAGACCTTGGTTTCTCAAACAAAGTAGGAAGATTTTGATCTGATCAGTTGTAGCAAAGCAGAATGGAGCCCTAAGGTAATTTTCAGGTAAGTTTCAGCAAGAAATAAAAAGCAGAACTCTCTAAAGTATATATAACTCTCTAAATAAATCACTTTTAGGGCCTAAAGTTTCTAGGTGATGCTCTCAATTCCCAACTTGACTGTGTGTGAGACCCATCCTGAGCCCAGGAATTCTAAAGAAGAAAATGAGGCTGCTGTGACTCGTGACCTCCACCTCATCCTCTTCCCTTTTACAGATGGTGCTGAACCTCCTCAAATAGACTCTGGCCCCGATGAGAAAGAACAATCAATGTCCCAACTACAAGAGGTTTCTCTGGGGTTAATCTTACTAGTTATTGCAAGCCACCCAGGACAATTGCTATTCATTCTTTTCTTAAGGGAGAGAAGAGTCCACATCTTGCCATTGTCTTGGAAAACAAACTATAGTCAGTAGCAGTGTCATTTCACTACCATCTAAGTTTAGGGAGCTGGCGGAGTACAAAGAGAAGCAAGCAGGCAATCAAAATGTAAGGCAATCAAGGTCTTATTTTGGAACATTTTGTGGCAAAATGATATGACATGTTACCCAGACCTCTTACATGCCTTACTGTCACTGTATACTTCTCTCCCTTTTAAATGCATTTTTCAATGTTTTAATAAATAACTGAAAACCTGTAAGTTCATACATTATTTTAATTATTCATCTGCAATCCAGATTTTCATATAGATAGGCTCCAGTTAACAGCCAAGACAGGACTGCAAATGTCAATGTAATGCACATTACAGATTTTATTGTTTTTTATTTTAATAGTGTCTTACCCATTTGATGAATAAAATAGATTTTATAAAGGAGAAAAGAACCCAGACAGACACATGTCTGTAATCAGAAGCATTTAAGATGAGCATAACCCCAACCCCATTCTTTAAGGGTAGAGCGTATTGTCCTACTCATCAGCCAGGTCATTTGGCTGTGAAGTCAAAGACAGAAATATTTAATTACTATCAGCAAACAGAAACCCAGTGAAGAGTATTTGTGTCAGTTAGATGCCAATGAAACTAAGCCTTTCCGAGATGGAGCAGATCGATTTAATTTTTTTTTCCCTTCTCCAGATTTTTGCTATGACAGAATGACACTCTCTTCATTCAGTCACTCAAGCAAAAGAATGACCGACAATCCAAGGTCAAATAGTTTTCCAGCCAGCTGACGCTGTTTCAGGCAGACTTAACTCTCTTCAACAAAATGGCTGGACCAAAAGGTTGGCTCTGAAGACCCTGTGAGCTACCCCTTCCAGAGTCAGCCTCCCCTTGCATCCTATGTCCCTACAATATGCTCTCAATGAGAACTTTGCTGTGGGTGGTTTTACTTTCTCACACCCCAGTCCGCCCTTTGCATGCAATTAACATCTTGTGACTTTCATTCTACTTTGCTGGCCCTTTCTTGGTTTCACACCGTTGGTGGGCTCTGGCTTTATTTCTCGTCAATGTCAGTGAGCCCCAGGGAATTAGTTTTTCTCTTTCCCCGAATGAACAAATGCTTTCCCTAAATGCAATCTGGAAATATATGGCCTTTCTAACAAAGTCATAAGGGAGGACTCCCCAGGAGGTGGGAACATTTACATAAAACAAAATCTCAAAGGGACTAGAGAGTGTTGCATTTCAGAGCCAGGGGAGATTTTTGCCTCTGACCTCTGATTCTTTAGATTGCACATTTTTTCAGTATAGCTTCTCATTCTAGATAGCTACACTGAAGGAAGAAGGTCAGGGAGGAATCTACCAAATATTATGTAATGTGCAAACATGTGACAAAGACCAATAGTGGATCTTCACATTTTGGAGTATATAATCCTAGACATTATTAGCTGAAATCTGTGGGTTCTCGAAGTTTTATTTTCGTTGTCTTGGGAAGTCAGTGCCTGCCACAGCCAGCCTGCCTCCACACAAATCCCACCTTTTTACTTGGCCAGGAGGCCCCTCTCTAGCCTGTAATTTCTCTACCAGCCTCTTGGGAAATATGTCTTCTCTTTTTACCCTCCTATTTCCTGATTTTTGCACTTTAAAAATGTGAAGAATTAGTGGATTTCTTTAAAATGTCTGTCAAGGTGAAGCAAAGCAATGTGTTTTGTAATTAGTGGAAGCCCTTGCACAGACATTAACTCAGTTAAGCCTTTGCTCTGTCTTTTACAGATTAGAGCATTTCTTATAGCTGATGGATGAGGAAAAAGAAGCCCTGAGTGACTGCATTCTTTCTGTAGAGTCGGCTCATAAGTCACTGATAAGCCAACAGTGTGGACAGAGCTTCTTAACTCCTTGGATGGGATTTTATTCTACTGTGTGGTGGTTTTACCTCTCTGTTTTCAAGTCCAGTTAGGCACTACTGATTGAAGAAGTCACTCGTGTGAGTGATTATTAAGTGCAGTTATCACCCCGCTTAAGGATAAAGAGACTCAGGAAGGAGACAACAGATATACTGCACAAAAGCTACCAATGGCAGAAATCCTGTAATTAGTAATTAGTAAATAATAACTGCACCACTTAAAAAAGTAACGCAGCATTTAGTAACTGAGCTTACCAAATAACATTAGTTTTCCTACTAAGTTGGAATTGATTGAACATCAATAATACAACATATCCTTAAAGTGAAGGAAATGTTGAGTTTGATAGGAGGTAATTGTGTTGGTTGATTTGGGTTTTGGCGAGTGTGCTACACATGCCAATAAACCTGCAGTGTCCTGCGGCTTCTGGTTGCAGGCGTGAGTCTGGGTCAGTGATCCCATGCCTTTTCAGGTTGCAGTGACATGGAAGGCAGGCATACAGACATGGAGCTTAGGTTCACCTGGGCCATTTTTTAACAATGTAACTCCAAGTAAATTATGTGATCACTCTTAGCTTGTTTTCACATTTCTAAAATAAAGGGACAAAAACCTCTATGACAGTGAGAAGATTAAGTAAAATAATTGACATACAGTACATAGTGTTTAATAGATACATGGTAGTATAATATTATTTTATTGTTCCTGTGCATTCTTTCTTTTCCTACAAAGACATAGCAGACGAAGCAGCTAAAAAATATTGACACCATTAGTATTAGAGAACAGCCTTATCAAGACTTGTCTTTGGACACAGAGCTTCTATCTTGAATTTGGCTCAAATCATAGGTTATTCAGTTTATTACTCACCCCATGACACCATGATGCAAAACAGCTGAGAATGTAAAGGTCAATACAAGTCCAAGTTATCTGTTGATTCAGGGGGGAAATGTACTATATTTTTAAGGCAGGTGAATTCAGTCTAAACTAAATTTTACTTGAAAAAAATGAAAGTCACAAAAAAATGGGGCTTTGTTTGTCAGAAATGCTATAGTGCATACAATATAAGCAGAGACTAAGAAGAAAAAGATGGCCTAATTTTTGATGCTATAAAATACCTAACACTCATTTTTATATGAGAATTTTGAATTTTTTCCCTGTCTCCAATCCCTGCAGTATATATTCATTGCCTTGTTTTTGCTTTGCTTCTGTTCAAATCTTTCCTTTGTTTTGGAAATTGCCACATCCCACCGGTCGCGTGACTGCCATTGGAACTGCCATGTGACTGTAAATATCATGCAACTCTGAGTAACATCTTCCACATTGCCTTTATATGGTTTGTAACACAAATGGCACCTCCTCCTGTAATGAGGCAAGCAGTGGCCCTGGTACAATATGATCCTGCTCTTAACCACAATTGATTGATCCAAGAACTTACACGGGATTTGAAAATTAAAATATACAAAGAGAGGAGGTTCATTATCTGCAGCTGCTAAGACCCATTAATCTGAGAGTTTTTTCCTTCTTGAGGTTTGGATATTCAATGCCTGTTTGGATATTCTGAGAAATCCTCATATCTTTCTGGTAGATTCTCTGTTGCTGTATAAAGTAGCAAGATCTAGTAATTCAACTTGAGTGAAGCAATGGAAAAACTTGACTGATACAAACTGCTCAAACCTCACCCTGAACACCCTCACACATGGCAGACATATGGAACAGATGCAATGCCTACTTCTTTTTTAAGACTTAGATCATTGTGACTGAGGATGTAGGCTCAGGGTTCTAATTTCCCAGACCCGAATTCTGATCTCATCATGAACTCTAATGGCCTTGTGCAAAATACTTCATTTCAGCACCTCAGTTTTTTAATCTGTAAAATAGGAATAATAGTACCTATAGGATTGCTGAGAGAATTAAAGGATTTAAACATAGCCTAGTTTGCTCTTTATAGAGTCGACTGTAATTATTACTCTGTGATGTCATCTGAAATTTCTCCCAGAAATTTTCCAAGTCTCCATTTGATATTATTTTTTGTTACCATTTTCTCCTGAACTCTCTTCCATTAGATCTCTTAATATATTGCTTTACAATTCTTTACTTATGTAAATAATCTCGTACTTATACTAATAATCCACTTCCCTTTCCTTTTTGTGATCTCTTATAGGGGCAAGGTCTGTGTCTAATTCAACGTTTACCCATAATGCCCAGCTAGAACAATGTCTGTCAAATGATAGTGCTAGATAAATACATTTGAAAAAAAAGTTAGCAAGATTGCTGAAAAACTGCCATACAAAATGCATTCTACCTTAGTAATTAAAAGTTTTTCTCTCTCATCATTGATCCAAACATTTCTTCCTTCTTCCATTTATTCATGGACTTATTTGGCAAATATGTGGGTAGGAAACTATAGTGTGGTATGTTCTGTGGAAATATAAAATGAATCACAATCTTTCTACTCCAAAGCAGTTTGCAGTCCAAGAGGGGATAAAACAGGTACCCAAATTGCTGTAATATAAAGTGGAAGGTGATGGGTTTTATAATAGAGGCACTAGGAAATTGCCATAAACTCTAAAAGATGTAGAGATCATTTCAGGCTGCAAAGCTTGAAAAAGACTTCAAGGAGGGTGTATATGTGAGGTTGTTTTTGGAGAAATGAGTATGCTTTCAGTGGACTGATAAAATATTTCTTCAAATGGGAAAGGTCTGCAGGTTAATGAATTTTTACTAAGTATGGCTGTTACTGACAGTTCCTGTCTGCCAAGTGGACTTTGAGGGACACAACCTCAGTCTTCAGCTTGGGTTTGATAAAGGTAGAGGTCAGGCGGAGAGGCTCGTGTTTGCTTAGGCTTCTGCTTTCCCAATGAGCCACTTTAACGCTACCTGAATCTCTGGCAGATTGAACAAATCAGTCTGTTTTAGTTTTGCTAGAAATAGGGATCAATATTGCAAAAATAATTTTGATATCCATTATGAACAAAGATGATACAATTGACCCTTTGAGTTGTTTCCTCAATGAGCCGTACTTCTTTATAGGGAAAAAAATCACTCTGGAATTCTTCCTGAAAATAATATCGTCCAATACATATTTATTGAGTGCCTACTATGTACTGGACATTATGTTCCTCATTGGCTTGTTTTGGTCGAGAATATTTGATTGACATATAATCTATGTACAATGAAATGCACAGATTTAAAAGAATACAGTTTCATAAGTTTTGGCACGTGCATGCCCCTGCATATTCCATGCCTCCATCCAGGTATAGGTCATTTTTATGACCCCAGAAAATTTCCTTCTCTGTAAATCCCTATCCCACTTCAAATACAACTACTTATCTGATTTCTTTCATCAGAGTCATCTTGCCTGTTTTAATATGTCTTGGAAATGGAATCATACTGTATTCTTTTGTGTTTTATTCTTTCAATCAATATATATTTTTTGAGATTCATCCATCTTGCTTCATGTGTTAGTTGTTTTTATTGCAACATATTATTCCCTTGTGTGAATAAAACAGTGTACTTTTTGTCTGTTTTTCTACTGATGGGCATTCAGGTTGTTTTTAGCTTTTAGCTACTATGACAAAAGTTCCTATGCACATTCTTGTATAAGTTATGAGCAGACATATTTCTTTTGTGTAAATATCTGAGAGTGCAAATTTGCATCATAGAATGTACGCATGTTTAATGTTATGAGAATTTGGCAGGCCTGTTTTCGAAGTGTTTGAACAATTTTAGTTTTCTACCAGCAATGTCTGAGAGGGATGTTTATTTAATATTTTTATTCACAAATACCTGGTGTTGTCAGTATTTTTAATTTTAGTCATGTGGTGGGTATATAGTCTTATGGGAATTTCATTTTACATTCCCCTGATAAGACATAATTTTTGGTGCTTTATCATGCTTATTCTACATTTACATGTCTTCATTTGTGAAGTGCCTATTAAGGTTTTTTACATATTTTAGAAATCACGTTTTTGTCTTTTTACATGGACTTTTCTATATAAGTTGTTTATTCTGAACAAATCTTTTGTCACATATATGTAAAACAATTATTTTTCCCAAAATGTGGTTGCCTTTTATTTTCTTAACAATGTTTCTTTTTAATGAAAAGTTTTTAATTTTGATAAATTAAATTTACCAGCTTTTTAAATTATGGTTAATGCTTGCTATGTTCTAAAAAAATCATTGCTTATCCTATGATCTCCTGTGTTTTCTTCTAGACCTTTATAGCTTTAACTAAGATTAGAACTATTAGCCATCTATAATTTAATTTTTGTATAGTGTGACATAGAAGATAAAGTTCTACCTGTTTGTCTTTCACTCTGGGTCTCTATCTCTATGTCTCTCTTTTTCTCTCTCTTCTATGTAGCTGTTTCTCAGTATTTTTGGAGTGTTTCTTTTTCTCCATTGCATTACTTTGAACAAATACTAGTGGGTCTATTTCTATAATTACCATTCCCTTCCATTAATCTATTTGTGCTTCATTATATAACACCACATTGCTTAGATTGATGCAAATTTATAATTGATCTCAAATATGGATATGTTTTTGAATGTTAATCAAACCCTGCATTTTTTTCTCAACTTCACTTGGCCATTATGTATTACTTTTTAAAAATATTTCTGGATTTAATATGGTAATATATTGTTAGAACAATTTTATTTAAGTTTATGAGGAATACTGGTCTGTAATTTTGTTTTCTGGTAATGATGTCTGGATTTAGTATCAAGGTTATGTTGACCACATAAAATGAGTTAGAAAATGTTTTCTTTTTCCTCTAGTTTCTGAAGTTTGCATGGTTTCTATTACCCTATCTTCAAGTTCACTGAGCTTTCCCTCTATAGTTTCTATTAACTTTTAAGCTAATACATATATATATATATATTATACACACATTGTATTTCAGGTATTACATTTTATTGTATGTATTATATTCGTTAATTCTAGAATTTCCACTTGGATACTTATATATGATTTCTTTTTCTCTATTTAGGTATTCCATTTGTTTCTCTATCACATTCATTTTTTCCTTTACATTCTTGAGTATAATTGTAATAGCTCTTTTTAAAGCTCTAGCCTGCCAGGTCCCTGGCCTGTTTCTCCTGGCTTTTAATATTTTTCTTCTTCTGGTTATAAGTTACTATCTCCTGATTTTTCACATGTCTAGCAAGTTTTGATTGTGTGTCAGGTATTATGATTACTATGTTGTTAGTATCTGGGTATTGTTATTTTTTTTCTTTGAAGACTGTTGTATTATTCAGGCAGGAAGTTAGTTTACATGTAGATGAACCTCCTTTAAAGCTCTGTTATATGTTAGAATAGGCTTAATCTAAATTAGCCTTTAATCCAGGATCAAAGTTCTGCTCTTGAGGTTTGGTCTTTCTGGGATCTCTGCTCAATGACTTAGCTGTTGAGTAATTTCTCTTTACTCTGGCAGTCAGAGTTCAAAATAGTCCAGTTCTGTGTGACACTCAGAAATGTTTTGTTCACTGCTTCCCCACCCCTAATTATTATTTTTATTGTAATGCTTTTGCTCAGCTTTATAGAGTTTCATTCCATACATGCTTTGATTAGCATTTATTCAAAGACTCCAGGGGGCCCTATCCAGGTTTTGGGAATTCTTTTCTCTCTGGAATCATGTGCTACAAATTTCACTCATCTTTTTGGTCCCAAATCCTGATCTTTGTCTTTTGTCTCATCCTGTAAGGTCATCATGCTCTAGTCTGGAAAATGTGTCCAAGCATAAATAATGGACAATTATGGAGCTGTTTCATTATTTAACTTTTGGGGGGATTGTAGTCATATACCACCTCTTGTTCTTTATCTGCAAATTATATGTTTCATATGTTTTGCCCACATTTATTATTGGGAAGGCTAGCCTGATACTAATTATTCTCTTATAGCTATAAGCAAAAATCTCCATAGAATTTTATAAAATGTTTTGTCAAGAGTAGTGGTGTGTGTGGTCTAGGGCTAAGAATTACAGTAAATAAACTAATCAACACAAATAATTTTATGGGCTCAAAGGTAAACTTGTAACAGGTGGCTTAATAGAAAATACCGTGACTGAAATCATTATCACATAGGGTTATAAAGATCATATGCTGTTGTATTTGTTTTAAGTCTAACGTGGAAGAGCAACATGAAAGTCTGAAGACAACATAGACTCAGGTGTGTCATGTGTGCTTTTTAGATGGCTCGTCCCTCTAAAATTGGAAAGGTAGCTAGGCATATTGTATAGTCTGTCATATTAACATTTAACATCACAATAATTTTATTGTAGCGTATCTCTTTAATTGTGCTTTCCATAAAGAGACCAGAGAGTCCTGACCCAGAAGTCATTTAGAGAAATAAAAGTTAAACACTCTGGTATTGGGAATATTTATTTCTCCCAGAGAAAAGCAATGGTCTACTGTTCGTGAGTTTAATTTGGCCAGCTATATTCCAAGCTTTACACCTCAGAAATGTTCCTTTCTCATTGCTATTCCTCTACATGTACAAAAGGTTAAGAAGAGTTATTTCTAATGATATTTTTTTTTCACAAATTGACTTCTGAGGCAGAAAGTATTCCCTTAAATAGGACTGTTGTATTTAAATATTCAGGTTTAGTATAAAACTCAGATTTTCAGGTATGTTGTGAAAAATAGAGTAAATGATACAGAGCTTTGGTGTCAAATAGATCTAGAATCTACTGTGAACATGTGATTTACATGTTTTGTGACTTGAGGAAATTTATTTTACCTTACTCAGACTTAGTTTCTACATCTAAAAATTGGAGTCATGACAATACTTATCTCCTATAGGATTGTTTTGAGAAATAAATAATGTCATAAATGTAAAACATTTAGCAGAGTACCAGGTACTTGCTAAACCCTAAACAGATATGTACTGTATTTCTAATGCATTGACCAGATCCATACAATAAGATAACACATGATTAAGTCTATACAATAAGATAACAAGTGGTTAATACCATATAATAAGGTAACATGTGGTTAAATTGAGAAGTTATATATGTTATACTATATATTATAATGTATATGTATACACATGTCAAGAGCCAATCAAGGTTTGAACAATAACAAGTGTGTTGGCTAATTTTATTTAACAACTTGACTGGGTCACAGGGTCAAACTATGTGTGTCTGTGAGGGTACTGAGACTAACATTTGAATCCATACACAGAATTATCCTGATTATCCTCCCCAATGTGAGTGGGCTTCATCTACTCATTGAGGATCTGAGAAAAACAAAAAGGCCAAAAAAGAAGGAACTCTTCTTGCCTGATTTAATGAGATGGGGCTTCAGTCATTTGCTGCCTTCAGACTTGGACAGAAAAATTTATTCTCCTTTGGTCTCAAGCCTGTTGGCTTTCAAAGTGGAACTACAACATAGGCTCTCCTGAGTCTCCAGCTACCTGAGTCTCCAGCAGGTGTTGAGACTTCTCAGTCTCCCACTTGCATGAGCCAATTCCTTATAATAAATCTGTCTCTCTCTCTGTGCTTCTCTACTACATTCCAGACTTTATACCTCAGAAATGTCCCTTTCTCATTGCTATTCCTCTCTATGTGTGTGTATCTATGACCTCCTATTGGTTTGGTTTCTGGAGAATCCTGACTAACATGCCAAGCCTTTGTAACTTTGGCCATTCAGCCAAGTTCTCATAGATCACAGGACAAGAGGGATTTTTTGCATTTCCAGGTGCTGAAGATCTACAGCATCTAGGTCTATATCTTTTTTTAAAGATTTTGTTTATTTATTTTTAGAGAGAGGGGAAGGAAAGAGAAAGAGAGGGAGAGAAACATCAATGTGTGGTTGCTTCTCATGTGGCCCCCACTGGGGACCTGGCCGGCAACCCAGGCATGTGCCCTGACTGGGAATCGAACTGGTGACCCTTCGGTTCACAGCCTGCACTCAATCCACTGAGCTACACCAGCCAGGGCTAGGCCTATATCTTGACGTTTGCTGCATTTTTTACCTTATTACTGTTGCTATAAAAATAAAAAGGATAATGACCTATGTATTTGCATATACTGAGCAGTCATGAAGTAAATAGCTTGACCAGGGTGGGTGGGTAGAGGAGAGATAAACTGCATCAAGAAGTGATTGTGTTTCTCTTCCAGATACCCCACAAGATGAATTTATAATATGAACAGTAAGGGGCCACCCATCTCTGACTTGAAATGCATTTGTCTGGGATATTCATTCAGCCCTTCGTGATATTAAAACTGTTTTAGTCCCTTTAAAAACAAAGCAGGGATCCTTTTAAAGGCATTAAGGTTAAAGGCCAGGTACAATTATTCCGCAGGCGCATTTAAACTGCCCCTTTGACTGGCAGTTAACACTTACTAGAGTGGCAGGAGTTGCCAGAGAAAGCGCATACTGACTCCTATGCTGAAAAATAGAACTTGAAAGCAAACATGAAATGTCATGATAATAAATGACAACTCTCCCTTTAAATGATATTTTTTTGGGGGGATACACTATTCTGATGAAGGATAAGATAAATGTAGTTGTCTGATATATTTCTCACATCAACTAATGGTCTGGGTTCTGTATCTGAGCCCCAAAACTGGAAATAAGGTATGCTGTGCTCTAACTGAACATTCATCTTCCAGAGTGGAGCTCATGTGTTTTCTCCTTACTTTAAAGCAACAAATAGTCATTGAGCTCCATCTATTTACACAGCATTGTTTTAAGTATTTTAAGGATGTAAATGTGATCAAGATATAATTCGCTCTCTCGAAGAAGCTTAAACACACTGGAACATTTTAACAAGCATTTATTGAACACCCGTGTGTGCCACGTTGTGTTCCAGGTAAACTGGATGCATGGATATACAGGATGCATTTCTTGCTCTTGACAAATACCTATGGAGGAAGAGACATGCAAAACACATAATGTGAGTAAAATAGGTATATGCCAGGAGTCAAGGAGGAGTGAATAATTCAGTTTGGAAGAGGAGACAGACTTGGTTACAAATAAAATATGAATATGAGAAAGCGTGCAGCTGTGTATTCATAAACTCAGCCCCTTTCTAGAACTCACATGTTTTTAAAAAGGTATACAGTATGTAGGAAAGAGCCATGTTGGTTAAATCCAACCCAAGCAAGGAGGATATCATCAATCCCCACGGGTCTGGCATGCCCTTTCTAATTCCAGATCTGGAACATGTTTTCTTCTGAGCTCCTTCAGCATGGATGGACTTTTACATCCAATTGACCTCTAACAAAACACTGTTGTTTCACAGGGGGTTAGACATAAGACTCTACAGCCTTGCTCAGAATTTGCGGGCAGAGTCTATGAACTATATTTCTTGTGCAATCATCAAATGTTTTGAACAAAATTAACAGGGTAGGTATGAATTGACTAATGAAGACAGTCTTTCCTCCATGATATGCCCATTGAAAGCCTGCCTTCCTCAGAGAAGACGAAAAGACCCGTTGGAGCGACAAAGGAGGGACCAGCCACGCTACAAAATGCCCTCAGAGCATTATCCATCTTGCTCCAAAGATTTCTACAGTCCATTGTGATCATGTGTGTGACCAATAGAAACATAAAGGCCTGACTTAAGAAATAACTCACTGTTCAATAGCTGAGGAAAGAACATTTTCTTAGAACATAAGGAACATAGAATGCCTTCTAAATGGAGAATACATAAACAATGATTTTTGTGTACCCATTATCCTTTAGCTAAATTAAAAAATAATAAAACACAGATATGCCTAATAGGGAGAGATAGGCATCTACTGATACATTGCTGGCCCTAGTGGTTGTTGGGAGTTATAAGAGTTCTTGGAGCTTAGTTTGCTTCTTGTAAAGTAGGATATATGAAAAATTATGAACCAAAAAAGATACTTTTATGAGATTTATACATACTTAAAATAAATACAAAATGCATCTAAATATAGCTAGAAGATGTTAAGACAAGGTATAATATAAAAATCTTACCTACTTCTAAATAGGGACCGGCTAACTATAAAATAATATAGATTTAAAAGTAAAAGTGCCTGCTTTTCTGCAGGTCATACTTATTTAATTATTGGTTCCTTAAATGATCAAAAAGGATGCCAGTGAGATGTATTTAAGTGCAAAAAAATCAGAAGATTCATTTTACTGTCAATAAAACCACTTGATAAATGTTTTTAAAAAATTCAACAACTCCTATGTATAAAGCACTGTTCTGTCCCAAGGAGATTCAAATAAGCATAAAATGTGCCCTCAAAAAGCTTATAACACAGTTGCATTGAAAATATGATCTCATCTATAAGTGGAGCCTAATGAACAAAACAAGGAAGCAAAATATAATCAGAGCTATTGAAAATAAGAACAAACCGAAAGTAACCAGAGGGGAGTTGGGAGGGGATAATGGAGGGAAAAGAGGGATGGGTTGTCAAGGAACATTATAAAGGACACACGGACAAAACCAAAGGGGAGTGGGATCGAGGGAGGGAGGGAGGGATGGCTGGGGTGCGGGGAAGTGGAGGGAGAGAAAACGGAGACCGGTGTACTTGCACAACAATACAAAAAAAGAAAATACGAGACATAAGTAGGCATCATCCCCTATAAAGTATATACCCTCAGTATTTACATAATTACCCCTACAGATATACAAGAGGGAGTGGATGCTTTAGTGCATGAGTTTGTCAGGTTTCACTCTACAAGGTATAAGACTGCAGGTGAATCTTAAGGAAGAATATTGTGGAAAAAGAAACTTAGAGAGGGCTTGGGGAAGAGGCATCAAATGCCTGCCTTGATTTGGAAAGGATGGTCCCTGTATAAGATTACTGGGAGAGGAGCTCAGGGGCAGGTCTGCAAAAACCTTGTGGTGAGGGTTGAGAAATATGAATTTTAACTTGTGAGCAATGTGAAAAACTTTAAGGACTTTGAGCCGAGAATATTTATAGAAGAAGGCACTTTTGGATTTTTGACCTGAGTGAACTATGCAACGTGATTTTCTGAGAAGAGATAGCACCTAGTTTGGATGATGAGAACTAACCCAAATTTAAGGCTCTGAAGGTCAGGATCAAAGGCTCCAAAATCAAGTGCATGACCTTGCCTGAATCCTGGAGTTAATCTGAGGCATTAGGATGTCTTTTCCATTCTACTTGCAATCTTTTTCTTTCTCTTTTTTTCCAAAACTTCATAGATTTGATTATAAACATCCACATTTTTATAGGACACAGATTTTGAGCACGTATTTTTCACACTAAAAAACCCAAACCAATTTCCCTAGACAAAGACTTGCTTAGATCTCCAGCCCTGCTGACTGATCTCTGGATTGTATATTCCCAGGACACTTCCCTAACTAAACCTTACACATCTAAAGATTGGGATTTAGTCAACAGTGGAATTTAGGAAGTTTCTCTGTTTTTGTCCATGTGCCCCGCCTCCCTGTCCGCCACGCCCCATTCCTGGTTAGCCAAAGTCATGCTTCCTGGGAGTGAGGTTGTATTTTTCTGAAAAGAATCCAAGACTGTTGAGCATTCAGAAAGAAATAGTATGAACTTTAGCAGAGTACACTCATTGCATTTAATTCTCATTTTAAAAAGAATGGGCTTAACAGGAATCCAAACCATCTCATAGCCTCTCATTCATTAAGCTGGCGCTGCGGTTTATTAAAAAGCTATAGGAAAATGGCGTGGCTGAGGAAGTCTAAAACAGGAATGCTGGACCTCGGGCAATCAGAGCCTTACGCAAGTCTGCAATCCAGGCAGGACAGCACCCAACAGAGAATAATCCCATGAGCTGCTGTGTCCTCCTCTGACCAAAAAAGAAAGCTTTTCCTTTTTCCTTCCTTTATACCTTTTCTCTTTCCCTCTGTTCTGTCTCCTACTTCCCTGTTACCCTCCTTTTCCCCTCCATTCTTCTCTTTTGTCTTCATGTCTCTTTTTTTGAGGAAAATAATTTTACTTTTTAGTTTCACTGAACAAAAGGTTGAGGATGGCATATTTCAAGTTGTTGCCGGTTTTCATATCCTTTACCAAAAAAAAAGAAAGAAAGAAAGGAAAAAACAGACCTTTCCCTTTGGAAGCCCAAAGGTGGAGCTGTTGCAAAAGGAGAAAGGCAGACGAGCCAGCCACACTGGCGGGGGCCACCAACGCACACATCGCAAACACATGCATCCCGGGTTTGCACGGAGCTGCAGATCCTGGAGGCTTTGCTTCCAAAATATAAACATTTCCTTTTTTTTTCCCAAAGAGAAATAAAAATCCTGATTACAGCAGATGCATTACTGCCAAATTGTGCAAAATAGAACAAGTATTAAGTGTCTGCTTAACCCCCTTTAATTGTTAATTCCATGCACTTTAGTAGATTCCAGTATTATCAAAATAACTGCAGGGAGAAGGGATTGAAATTCATTTGGGTTCATTAATACAATCATTTATCAGCATAATGTCCTATAGATAATGATTGGAGGGTCATTCTATTTTCTCCATTTCTGCACTCTGTATAGTGTGTGGAAATGCTATCTGGATGGTTACGTTTCTCTGGGAAAGACCTAGACAGAGGCTTCTTTTTGGCCCCTGAAAGTGGCTTCTGCCTCTGCATTTTGGGACCTCTCACAACGTTTTCCACTGAAGCAGCATTTATCTTTCAGGATCTGAACATATTTTGCTTTCGCATCCTGAGAACAAGCAGCAGATTTTGAAAACCCATTTTATGGAGAGAAATACACACAGTGCTTGCTGCATTGTTCTTGTTCTTCCAAGAAAATGGGATGAGTTATTACTATCCATTTCCATAGTCTTAGCTCATGGCTTTGTCTAATAGTTTTGACTCTTCTGCTCTAAAAACACAACCCTCCCCCACCTGACTTGTTTACCTCTTCCTTTGTCTCTATCCCTGGAGCACAGGCCTTTAGATTGATGTCTTGAAAGCTATTGAAGCAAACATTTCAGCTAATTTCAAAATGTCCTCATTTCCACTCAAAATATGATTTCACCCTCATCACTTCAGTGTTTACTTTCAACTCAAGTTGCTGAAATACACAGGGACGAAGTAACCTGAGATGTTTTATGCCACAGAGACAAAAAGGTATTGATCCTTTCTGCCTCTGGAAAAAAGGGTTCTAATAATTTCCAGATATATTGTAGATTGCATTGCTATCTTTAATTAGAACATGACACAAGACAGAAACCAATTATTTACTTTTTTTAAATCATAGAACCTCTCTTGTCCTCATGAATTCTGATGTCCCATCTTCCAATTAGCATGCTGGTTTTCAGTGCCACTTATGTGTGTGTTTATGTGTGTGTGTATATGTGTGTGTGTGTTTGTAAGCATGCACACCTATGCTCCTGCGCCCAAAGACAGGTATGCTTGTGAATTTATTTCTGGCTTTGCTACTGGTGACATTTAAATGTGGGTTTATGTCAGGTAGTTAAAAAATATATAAAAGGCCGAGTTATGCCAACACTGACTATCATGTGTGCCCCAAGATGACGGGGGAGGGAGTTTCCAAAGTGGTTTCATTTATGCAGTTTTGGTGCACTATGAAACAGGACTTAGGAAGCAGGGGCTAAAGCAAAGTGGAGTAAAAAGAAACACGCTGAAAGGGAACTGATTTCAGATACAGAAATAAAGCAACCTTATCCTATTACAAGAATACTTGAGCTGGCTCAGTCTCTTCCTTATTTCTTATTCTCTCCTAGCTGTTTCAAAAGGCACATCTCATCGTATGTCTCTGGGGCTTTTCCTCTGATCCCAACGTGGCCTGTGTTCTGTTCTTTCCTTTCAGACACTGCTGGTCTCCAAGACATCTCCTCGGCAGCTTTTGCCATCTGGAGCTGTCTGACTTCAACTCTGCTGTGCAGACTTAGGCTCCTTGAAACTGTCATCTCAAAACATATTTATTACTTCCTCATGCCCGGGCTTCTTGGTGCCAGGTTCCTTCTGCTCTTTGATTATGCAGGGCATAGGCAGTGTTATTTTACCATCTGAACTAGTGCTAAGGGTGTTGTTGGTGTGAAGAGCACAGGCTCCGAAGGAGAGCAGGGCATGCCAGGGGCTGCCTTCCGACAGCCCAGGCTGCCCATGTTAGGTGGTACCCCACGCAGCTGCAAGGCTGGCAAGCGCAGCCACCTTTTCCTCACTCAGCCGCTAGTATCCATGCTGTACATTGCAACAGATGTGAAATGAATCTAATATGACTGTTTCTCCTTCTCAATAGTCTGGTAACATCCCCAGATACCTTAGATGGCAATGCTTTTGGGGTCATTGCTTCTACCACCCCCATCAGGTACAAGAACAGACTCACAGAAGGGGAAGTTGTGTTAGGGATCAGAGAACATGGGTGTTCTGAAAGCGCTTTCCCAACAAAATGTTAAACTTGCTAATGTCTTACAGACAAGGCTGGTCTAATCCACCATTAACAGGGAAATACATTTGGGCATTCGTATTTGCAAAACTATCCTTGGGCCCACATCTTATGACCTAGTTACAGTTAATCTTATGGTATTGTATGTTCTCTCAGTGCTTACTTCTGTTAACAAAAATCACATTGCAGGGACTTATGGTAAATACACTGGACCACAATTTGAGTGCATCCTCTAACACTGAATCTTATCTCATAGACATAGAATAATGATTGTAATAGACTTAAAAAAAATTAAACTTCACTTGGCTCCATACTTTTATTTATATTACTGCTTCTTTGATTATGGTCACCACTTAACTGGTAACATTAAATGAATAAGGGGGAAAGTGACCATGAAATGTGTCCCACTGCAGTTTTTGACAGATGCTCTGTATGAGCTGCTGTGATCATGGAAAAGGAAGGAGAGAGCTCTGACAGGATTTCAGAGCTCAGCTTTGGCTCAGCAGTATCATGAGTCACATGCTAGGAATATTAATATTTTCCTTTAATTCCAAAAAACTTCCACAGTTGACGTGTAAATACAATTGGGCAAGAGGAAAGGAAGAAACCAAATTTTTAAAGGTCTTAATGAATTTCAGGATCAATTCTAGGTTTTATGTCTATCAGGCTCACAAGATCGTCCGAACAACCGTATGGGACATGTATTATCACCATTTTGCACATGAAGAAACTGAGACTTAGAGGACCGAGATCAAGGTGGTCTGCTCATCAAAACTTACCCCTTAGGGTGTGAATTTATCAGTAAAGCAGCTCTGCTGGCCTATCTTGTCAGAGACCCTGGCCAAAAATAATGACCACGTCATTAGAATCCTAAGAGAGCAAAGGATGAGAGGTAGGAACTGCGAAGGACAATGAGGCAAAAAATAAGGTACACTTGAATTCCACTCAGCCCTCAGGGTTGCAGGACTGGAGGGGTTGTATTACAATCCTCTGGATCTACTGGCTTACACCTCCCGACCGAGCGGTGGGCGGAGGACCAGGGCACACTGGAGGAGCCTTCTCCCAGAGCTCTCTCCAGGGGCTGTTTCTGAAGTGGAATAACATTGTTTTGCCTGATTCTTGGCTGATTCTTTCTTAGCAAAGAAATCATTTGTATTGGACGGGGAAATAAAAGGGTAAGTTACTAACGCCCTCCTGATATGAAGGACAGAATCAGGTTTCAAATGTTATTAAATTTTCACTGAAAACTGAGAGGAAGTGAGGGGCCTAATGTTGAGTTATTATGATTTTTTAATCTCTATTCTCATTCTTTATGCTCTTAAAAAAGAGATCTGTCAATGCTCTCAAAAGTAAAGGAGATAGAAAAAAGTGCAATGAGACCCTCAGACAAATAAATAAAACATCAGGAAAATATAAATGGTACTTTCTGAGCAATGGAAACCCAAATGACCCTTGTCGTCTTGAGATTTATAAGTCTACATATAACAGATGCCCTATTGCTTTATTCATACAGTTAAGGGGGAAAGGCAGCCCCTAACCATCGGAACCATCAGAACCCATCATTACAGAAGTTCTATTGTTAAAGAGACAGGGCTTTACAAGAGACACATGCACAACATTGCGCAGTTTTATTTTACTAGAATTTGGGGTATTTAGATACTTTTTGTATTGCCTGGCAACACAAAGAGCCTTCAAAGCCACTGTTTTAGAGAAATAAATATGCTCAAGTCAAGTTCTTTACTTGTTTCTTGTTCCAGTCAGATCATTGTTTGGAGACCTGAATCAAGGGCAGGTTTAAAAAGGGTTGAAAAGAGAGAGATGGATTGGAATAAGATGCATTTATTTTATACCAATGCTTTATTTAAGGATGTTAAAACTGACCACTACGTATGCACCTGTTGACTATGCCAATTTTAAGAAGGACACGGATCAAGAACACTGCTATCTTCCATGAGTGCCGACCCCATTTCTGAGGTTTCTTCTCTGCTGGTTTGATTACACAGAGTTGCTTGGAAAGCTGTTGAATCCAGCACCAATGTCCACCAAACTTTCTAGCGTCTCCTAAATCTAAGCAAGGATAGGTGGTAAAGGTATAATCTGCTTTTGCTGTCATCTTAAGTCTTAGCTTTCAAAAGTAAATACTATGCTCACGTTGGTAAACAGTATAGAATTCCTTTTATATGTGTTTTATAGAAACACATATAAAATTCCTGCATCTCTTGGCCTTTGTATTAATGGATATTCCTCACCCATTATGCTTTTCCATTTTTATAAATGGGTATATATAAATTATTTTGTTTACAACAAACTAGACACATCCACCAAAGTGTAACTCAAACTTTACTTCGTGGGGAAAATTTCTTGATCAGTCAGTCCCCAGAATTTGAACACAGCCACCTTGAATTCTTATAGCATCGTTATGTCTACTGTCTACTATATTTTTGGAGCTTGGCTTAAACGTACATCTTAACTGAACTGGAAATGTCTTTGAAACCTCAGCTAAGTGTTAAACACCTCAATGATGGAGGCTAGGTCTTAAATTTTCCTTCAGTATACCCCTGTACCTACCTACAAACTCCTAGCACAGTGTTTCACAGCCTCATCTGTTCACTCCCTCATTCATCCATCAAACATAATTGAGGGCCTATTCTCCTTGCTTATTGAAAGCGGGGAGATTACAATCGCATCAAAGAGATATTTAAATCACTACAACTTTTACAAAAATGAAAGAAATATATTGGCAGAATGAAGCTGAGTGTCCCCTAGTTAGGGTAGAACAAGGATGAAACTGCAGTGAAACTTGAGGGTAAAACTCTTTATCAAACAGTTTTGTTATCATCCTGGCAGATATTAACAGAGTCCTCCAAACACTACAAGAAGTTCCACCTGAAATCTATAACTGACAAGACAGTCTTGTTTGCAAATATATACCATTGGTCGAGGTTTGTAAAAAGCCCAGGAGGCTTGTGTTGTTTACCAGATGAATTTCTTTTATTCACCAGTTATTCCACTATTTCTATTGATTTCAAGAACAAATTTAAAATAGTTTTCAGGTGTTACTTTTTTTTTCTATTTGGGGGATGTCTTAGAGGAGAGAAACCTTAGTCAAAAACTGGAAGTACATTTTACGTGTCTTTGACAAAAAGAAGAAATTAGTGAAAGAGTTATACTATAACATCTTGTATCACTTTGCCCCATTCAGAGCTACTTTTGGTGGTGGTAGGAGGTGGAATGTCGGGCTGAGGTGCTAATGATTTTTTGATGAACGACGGGGCTTGCTGAGAAGGGACCTTAGGTACCAGGTGGCTGTGCCGCACAACCTGGAGGTGTCATTCCTACCAGAGTCCACGTGAACGGTGCTTCCTGGAGCTGTGCGGTGGAGCCGCACGGGACACAGCCTGCAAGGTCACCCTGCTGAGTCGCCCCGGTCTGATCTCAGGGTTGCTCTCTGGGTGTCAGCACTTAGGACTATTTTGAGGTCCCACGTGTGACAGTTTCTATCCAGGGCAGTGATGTCGTTAATGCTTAGAGAGAATATCAGTAGAAAAATTCACTCACCTATCATTGCCCCAGCAAATTATGTTTCTTCTTTGAAAAATGTCACAGTTCATGTGCATATTCTTTGCTTTTTCTATCCCTTGGGTGCCACATACTTAATGTGAGGCATTTTTCCCTTCCTTTTTGGCAATTAGAGTGCAAAGGTGCCCATGAGGACTGAGGCTCTGGCAGAATTTTACTAATGAACACAGGGGTGCCTACTGCTGGCAGACAGAGCCACAACTTATTTTGAAAACATTCATTTGGGCAGAAAATGATAAATCTGTATTTATCTTCTTAAAATGCTCCCAAGGGGGAAGAAGAAGGAAATGAGAGCTTACATTTGTAAAGCATAGAGACCAGAGAAAAGAAGAAGGCAAAATTTGCTTTTCCCAATAATTTATCATCTTTGATACTTCCCAGTGGGCATAGGGTACATTTCCAGTCTGTATTTTGAACGATAAAATAAATATTTCATTTAACCAGCTGCATTCCAGAATATGTCACTCACCAAAGCTTCATTATGAAGGGACAGGAGGGACTGCTTTACTTATCATATATAAGCCAGAAAAAATGTTATTTAAATAGGAAATGATAGATAACATTCCTGGGCATCATAACAGCCGGCACTTTTGATAGGACTGCAATAGTTTCCAACAATTCTTTCTGGTAAAGTTCATCATGGTTTCTAATATGTTATACATATCACCTAGGGCCATTCCCCAATAATGTTTATATATTTTATAAAGCAAAAACTAATTAAATATTTTGAAAGATTAATTAGAATGAATGAGGGAATCTTGGATGCTCATGGTAAGAGAGAAACGATAGCTCAGTTGTCCCCAAAATGGATAATAGATTGTTGAGAATTAGTCCAATTATAACACCGTCGTCATATTATAACATATCACTAGGTATATAAATAAATTTTCTTTCCATAACCTAAATGAAAAAATAATTTTGGTGCTTATCCAATACTAATGTGCATAAGAATCAACTGGAAATATTGTTCAAGAGGCATTCTGATTTGAGAGGCCCTCCCAGGGTGCCAGTGCTGTTGACCCACAGGTCACACTTGTGGTAGTGAGGCTTCCCATCCCACCACTAAGCATATTGCTTGGCAAATACTAGACACTCGATACACTTGAGAACAGGTGAATGAATGGATCAATCAATGAATCTCAGTCAAATTCTTACTTTCAAATTCCTTTTCATATTGTTTCCTAGAAGCATTAATTACTGAATTTAGCTATACAAAAAAGATTAGTAATTATACCAGCCCAGCAAGTGCTAAAATGTACATTTTTTTTAGCAAAAAATAGTACTTTCTGTTATAGAGGAAATAGAATTAGAGTATGTAATGCCGTCACTTTATTCAAAAGAGAAAAAGAGAGCCAGAATAGTCAAGTTCAAGAAGCCACATGGTACAGTTAAAAATAACAGTTGGAAGAACAGGATGGTTATGTAGGACATACCTGGGGTCAAACCTACATACTCACCTTGTTTGCCGTGTGACTTTGGGAGATCATCTCACTAACCCTCAGAATTCTCCTCAAAAACTTGAGGAGAACATAGTCTTGAACTTAATTGTATGCACACTTGTATTTCTATAGCGTAGATAGTTATAAGTAGAATTGTGGGAAAAATGCATTATACATTTAAAATCTTGACATAGGTATCAAACTGTCTGGCAAAATAAGTTATTTTGTTATTAGTTTGTATTTTGTTATTATTTGCATTAATAACAACAGAGGTTAGATTAGATAATATTGGCTGCTTACTCAGCTGCCATTGCCTCCCCCAGCAACCCAAATCACCTCTGCTGAAAATACACCTTTAATTGAGATGCCTACCCCTCCTCTTGCAACCTGTTTTGTAAAGAACATTGATCCCACCTCTTCCCCAGTTCGGGGACCTGGTTGACATAAACCAGTCAGCACATCATATCCTCCTGGCTTCTCTGGGCCACACTGGAAGAAGAAGAGCTGTCTTGGGCCACACATTAAATACACTGTGACACGGAATCACAAAAATCTCATCATGTTTTCAGTAAATTTATGATTTTGTGTTGGGCCTCATTCACAGCCATCCTAAGCTGTGTGTGGCCTGAGGGCTGCAGATTGGACACCCCTGTAGCAATCCAATCAGAGTCAATTTCAGGACTCTAACTACGGATACCTGGGGAAAGTTCTCTTTATTTCCTTGAAGTTGGTATTGGTGTGTAGATGTGAGGTCTGTAATTGCAAAAACAAATTTGTCCTCACTGAGAAGTCCAGTCATGGAGTGAGGCTGGTACTATGAAAGCATGTGGGAAGGTAGAACTGAGCCAGTTCTGAAACAGTTCGGTCCTGAAGGTTGATCCATGGCAGGACTTCCACTTGCATTAAGCCAGTTGAAGTATGTTTCCTGACATACGTCTTTATAATCCATCTCTTTCATTCTGTTATTTCTTTCCCAATCATCTTGGACAGAAGGATACCCAGGAAAAGAATCTTCTAAGCGACTCACCTTCCCAAAGACCTCTAAAAGATTTGGTCACTTGCGTTTCTTTTTGGTCCTCATATCCCATCTTCTATTGTGTTCAATTTTCCATGAAAACACTTAATTGCTCAGGTGTGGGGGATACTGTGCCAAATCTCATTTTCATTTTATTTTCCTTCATCCCCTTTAGAAGAGAGGCACCCCCTCTCTTGTTGTTGGTGTCAGTACACCAGAGCTTGGTCACAGTCTGGCTCATGACTCAATTTGAGCCCCAGCCAAAAGGAAAACTTCCTTTGTGTCTAAGTGTTTCAGATGCTGTTGCTAATAAAATAAAATTTAGAAAGCTTGAAAATAAAGCTTGGCCTCCAAGTCATCACGGAGCCAGCCAGTCTCTCTCTTAAACATAAAGAGAGGGATTATTGAAGTCCAGGGAGCATGATGACACTTAAGATGCAGAAGGGATGGAGAAGTTCTATTAGAAAATGTCACCTTAGTTTCTTGACATGGGTGTGTCCAGGCTGGTCACTGCTCAGGCGAGACCAGAACATCCCATAAGCACCAGAGATACCACAGCATAGGCACAGGCATTAGTGGATGAAACTTGGCCCAGGATGTAGAGTACAAAGGCTTGAAGGTATTCACCTGCTGTGGCACCACCTACCAGTGCTGTTTCAGTGGCTGCTCTGCAGGCCTCGCTTCTGTGTAGAGCTGATCTTGGTGTGCCTGCCATTATTTCCCTTCCTCTTCCTGCCATCTTCCCCATCTAGTGTTTTCAGACACAATCCAGGGGCAACATGAATCCAAAGATATACTGTAGCTGGATTTGAGAACATAATGAGGTGCAGACTCTGAAATACAAAGCGTCTCTACCTGTTT
>PVKM010006847.1:0-43104 GCA_004027735.1 Carollia perspicillata
TGAGGTTAGGAAACACGTTCTGTGTTTTTTTTCCCTTGAACTGTGAGCAATCAATTCTCTGCATTCTAATTCTGTCGCAGGCCTGGGATCCACAGACGATAGGCAATGGACTTGCCTCATGCTAATGGGACTTCAGCTATCATTATGGTACCGAGGGGGGGCCATTAAGCTGAGGGTGGTGTTTTATTAGTGTGTTTTTCTGAGGTCTGAGACTCTGCATAACACAATGAATAAAAATGATCCAAATTTTGCTTCTTGAGACATTTTCAGGCTACACTTTCTTTGCCACCCAAGCCTGGTGATGCCTTTGGAAAAATAGCACCAGACTTCAAGTCTTCCCTTTATGGCAGGTGTGGCTTTAATTTAGTTTTATTTGAATTTTTGCATTTGGCAATAACTTTGGTTTCCCATAAAATTAAAATTACTTGATTCTTTTGGATTTTGTGTTTAAAACAAAACAGACTTTAGGAACTTGGACCAGAAGGTCTATGCCTGAAATTGGCAACATTTGCCACAATGTTAAAAATGATGTTTCTCAGTGTGGCTGAAATTGTTTACAGCCCTTTCTGATTTGGAGTGTCATATTTGCTGTGTCTGATGCACTGCATTTAAACAGAAATGGCTCTCTCTCTCTTTGCTTTGGGATTGAGTTTTCAATTGAATGGGCAGCTATTCATGCAGCATTGTTATATACGAAGAACTACTTTGTAAGGGACTGATGCGGGGTGGGAGGAGGGTCACTCCATCTTGCCTCCTGGATTTTGCATTATGAGGACCTAATTGTCCACATTAAAGTGAGCCACTTTGCCCTCAATCTCTTGTAACAGAATCTTTAAAAGAAGAAAAGAGATAAGAGAGACAAAATAAACAGACTTGTCCAAATGCCACTGGACAGTTTTCACAGTTCTCTTCAAAAGGGACAGCTCATAAAATCTGTGCCCCAAACCTTCCTCTCTTGCCGGCAACAAGGGGAATTCTGCAGCTTACACACCACTGTATTGCAAGGATGTAAATATTGCTTTACCAGCAGTTACTCTGAAAACACGAGGGCTTTCTTCCCCCTTTAAGAGTCAATAACTCATAAGGGGGGAAAAATCTGTGTGCATAAAGATGTTAATTAGCAACATTATCAATACCAGCAAAGACATTAGAAGCAAGCATTCTGGAAGTTGTTAAGTAAATTATGGTGCACGGACTATGATGAAAGACAATGCACTCATTGAAATGATAGTTGGAAAGACTAGGATACATGGAAAATGTTTAAGCTAAAGTATCAAGTGTGAGAAAAGTTACCAAATGTATGACGTAGTGATTGCAGGTCTGCCAGTTCAGCTGGATGGGTGGGCGCAAACTGGAGGAGGAGGCAAACGTGAAAGTAATAGTTGTGCAGAATCAGTTGGATTAAAGGCAACTAATTACTATTATTTAAAATCATTTTGAAAAACGAAAACTTTTTTTAAAACAATGGTTTATAAAATACCAATGGCAGAAACAGGCGATCAGTTCAAATCTTTGAATCTAGAGTCTACAACGTAGTTCAACCTGAAGCTCCTTTATAAGGTAGCATCCAACTTGTGGACTCATTTAAATTTTCCAAGTCCTTACTTGGAAGGACATGGTTGAAACCATTCAGAGAGAGAGAGGTCCAAAAATGGAGGGGAGAAGTCATTCTGTTTTAAGAAGCTCTCAGATATCACTCGGGATAAGCTCCTCATCTTCTCGATGAGGGAACTACAGGTCAAAAGGATGGGCAGCTCAGGCAGGCTCCCACAAAGTGTGGCAGGACTAGAATGAGACATGGCAAACCCTGGGGTGAGGCAGTCCGAGTGTGTGAGTCACAGAAGCATCCCCTCTGGTGTGGGGATTACAACAAGGTTCATACAGCCCACGGCCAAGCTCAGGCAAGGGTCCAAGTTCAGCCCCTGCTCTCCTTCCAGCCAGCGTATGCACTGACTCCACGGCTGTGCTCTCGCCACCTGGGAGGGATGAGTTCGGACGCTGTTCCATTGCCCTGTTGATGTGTGTGGAGTTGTCTTTTTTCTACCCTGTTTAAAGCCTATCTGTTAGCCTTCCCTCGGCTTTGCCCTCGACTCACTGCTGACTCCCAGGAGCCCGCACTGTCTGCTCAGTTCCTAGCAAGAGTTCCCTCTTGTTTGACCAAGTGCTGTCCTCAAAGCTCTGGGGCCCTGGGCAGAAAGGACAGGGGCTTCACTCAGGGACAGCCCCTCTTTACTCTCTGGGAATTCTAACGTGAGTCCTGCTGGTCCCCCTGGATCGCCCACAGGCAGAGCGCAGAGATCAGAATGGCCCTAATTTGAGATGTTGTACTGTTCTTCATGGCATCCTGGATGTCACTGCTGGCACCTGGGTCCACGTCTAGGCCTGGGACCTCAGAGTTCAGAAGACCTGCTGCAGGTCCCCATTTGCCTTGCAGCCCAGCTCAGGATTCAAATGCCCTTTCTGACATGCCCTGTGCTTTGTGCTCCCTCTGAGCACAGTGAAGATGCTCAACTTGAATCTGTAGAAAGTGGAGCTTCAGGTTAATAAGAGCTTTTTCTTGGAGCTCAAACAGGAAGAGACAATACTCCTGTCTACCTGATCTGTCACTTAGACAAGTTCCTTAACTTTAAACCTCGGTTTTCTTATCTGTAGAAAATGGGGATAATAGTGGCAGTCCCCTCACCGGGTTACCATGAGAATTTGGTGAAAGAGTGCATATAAAAATGTAGGACAGTGCCTGGCATACGATATGCATTTGCTACAAGTTAGGTATTAAATTCATTCAAATCTTCTTGTCAGTAAAACAGGAATCCCTGTCTTCACTGCCCCCTTAATGGCTCTGGCCATTGAATAAGTTCAAGAGCTGAATCTGCTTAGTCAAGGGTGAGGCACGGGGCAGTGCCAGGCCATGTTGTCACGGCGTGATGAGCCCTACCACAGTGACAGGAGCATCATGGGTCATGGGGACTCAGCACCCAGCAGCTCACCTCAGCCTTGTTCCACCTGTGCAGGAGGACCGTGATCCCCATCAGAGATAAGGAGCCAGGGGTCAAGGGGCCAGAGTGTTAAAGGGACTTTCCCAACACCACTGAACTAATTAGTGGCAGGGCCTGGTTTAAAACTAGATTTGTCCAACTGTAAAGCCCATATTCTTAACATCTTCTTGCTATGTCAACTGATGGCCCTCATCTCCAATTTAATACCAATTTGGGGTGTGGTGAAGAAGGGAACTCTGTTCAATGCAAACAGCTCAGTTGCGATACAGCGCAGCTATGAGGCAGCCCTTGGGGAAGGCCACGCTCCAGTTAGACGGCTGTGCTCCATAGCCAGGGAAATGCAGTCCTCAGTCTTTGGTGGAAGGGGGAAGTGTGCTTCCCATGTCAGAGAGGAGGTGACACATAGAGAAGTCCTCACCTCTGGTCCCTGTTTGGTTAACCCTCATGGTTGAAGTGGAACTAATCTGATTGGTCAGTGGAGATGCTGTTGGAGATACAGCTGTGCATCTCCATTGGATGGGAAAGTCTCAGTCCTATTGGTTGAAATAGAAGTTCAGGAACTCCTATGTAAGTATTGGCTCAGAGGGCAGGAACGCCGTGCAGGCAGGTAGTTCAGTGTGGAAGGCGGGCCGCTTAGTGCAGGCTTCTCCTTGAAGCTCAGCTTGCATGAGAGGCCGCTGTTTAGACACAGCTGCCAGGCTCTGTTTTTAAATTTGAGCCCAGTTAGCCATCAGGAGCCTTTCTCCGTGGGTGTCTTCTTTCTTGGGACCAACAGCTATCGGTCAAAAAAATAACTCTGCCATATGTTACGTGAAGAATATGCCAATCTTACTAAATGTTTGTTGAATTAAGGGTAATAATTAATGTTTAATTAACAAATAAAACAAATAATTTTTAATCTGTGTGGGGGTTTTCGTTTTGTCTTATTTAATCTGGCTCTGCTTTACCTCTTTATCCTAACACAGCCGTGAAGCGTATGTGTGTGCGGCTGGGGCAGGGGATGGGAGGGGCTGCGGGTCATTCCAGATCACAGACGGCCATGGTTATTCAGACCTTCTGTGGCTGATGATTGTTGCAGACTCTTTAATAAAGATTCCGGGACCCAGGGAGGCTGTGGCTATGTATCTCTCTTGGGGAAGGGTTTAGTATTAAAGAATCCTTGCAGCCCTGTTGCCTTTTGACCCTGTTGCCTTGGCCTGGTGCATCAGAGACCACTCTTGACCTTAACCTCGTCTTCCTCTAGTCCTGCTCGAGTGAACTGCCACTCTCTAAATTGAATCCAGAGCTTGTCAGTCATTCTGGATTCGGAGTTAAAGGACCTATTGATGCAATTTTTATTTTAAGAATTGGAACAGAGGAAAATAACATATGTTTGTATTAACGAGAGAAAACAAAAGCAATTGCATCCACATATTATGGTTGGGCCTCAGATTCGATGAACTCTGGAATGAGATGGAAAACATAATAAGCTTGATTCTGGAAATTGAATAATCAGCATTCCATGTGGCTCCAATTGTAATGGATGGAAAGACATAATCAAAATAAAAGGATGGTTTGCTCATAAACTTTTCTGAGATTGTCACCATAAAAGTGGATTTATCTCTTCAAACAATTACCCATTGAACTGTGGAATAAGGAACACAACCTCCTAATCTGAAGCATCACATTTTAACTCAAGTTTTGAAAAAACAAATCCAGACACTTTTAAATTTATAGGATTAATCTTCTGTCTTTCCGCCAATAACAAGAAAATTGAATCTGCAAAATTATGTTCAGTATATAATTTTCAGCTGTGTAATTATTGTTTAAAGATACATGTCTCCAATTTCTTCTTCTGCCTTTTGAAACTCTAGTCCATTTCAAATCTTTTGTTAATAAGCAATTTAGTTCTCAGAGAAGGGTTTCTTTGTGTTGGTAATTAAGTGTTATATTTACACAAAGGAAATAGTGAAATACAGTCTCTTCCAAAAAGAACATTCTAAAACATTCCACTCGGCAGCACAAAAGCATGACCTTGTGATGTCAGAATGTCTCCAGGTGATGCCCCAACAGAAGCCCCTTGAGTCATTTTGCAAGGAACTTAAAAAGGAAGGCTGATTCCTCCGAAAGATATACCGGCACCTTTACCTTCTAGGTGTGATCGTTGAAAAAACAGTGAAACAACTTACCAGCAATTGTGAAGGTGAATATACAGCAATTATGAATTTATTGCTTGATACAATAGTTTGGCATTCGATCTTGCCATTTTGGCATGCATTTGCCTCTCAGGCGGCAAATACTTCCAGGGCAAGTGTATTTCCTGTACTTTTGATATAGTTACTGATCCAGATTTTTCCCTAAAGTGAAAAATGAGCATTAATTAATATGCCAATAAACATGCATGGGGAGCAGCCTGACCTTGTGAGAGCAACTCTGCCAAGAGCTGCAGAAAACTCAAGTCTGAATAAATGTGGCCCACCCTCACTAGGGTCTCTTGGGTCAAGAAAATAAGGTGAATAAGATTTTGATAAAGGAGAAAGGATAAGAGGTTCCAGTGGTGGGCATTGGGGTGGCAGGGGACAAAAGCTTGGAGGAAGGAAATGCAAGGCACGTTTAGGAAAGAGAAAGTATATATATATGTAATCATATGTATATATGTGTGTGTATATATGATTATCTTCATATTAATTATATGCCAAGTACAGTGCTGATGTTGTGTTTGCAGTGTGTGATGTAGACCAACTCCTCCCATTTGGTGTGGGACTTTCCCATTTTAGACTGAAAATCCAGCAGAGCAGGACACATCTCAGTCCTGGAGCAGCTAGGGCTGTCGGTCACCAGACCTGCATTCCTTATGACTTTATGAGATCTATCCCACTATCATTCTCAAGTTTATGGGTGGTGGGGAGGAAGGTCAAGAGGCGGAGGGCTGTACTTTAGATTACGTAGTTGGTAATACATGGGGAGCTATGATGCAGTCACTGGCAAGCAGTGTCTGCTGCATTGTGGATGAGACACAAGACAAATTCACATGGACTACCAAGTCCTGTGGAGGAAAAGGGATGGCGTGGCTTCTCTCTCAAGAGGGGAGTGCCCTGACCCTTGCCTTGACAAGCTTCTATTGCTTTTCTGAGCACGTTACACGGTGGTCCTCATTTACTATGCATAGTTTCGCTTTAGGTGGTTACCTTTCATAGAAAACAAAGGAGAGGATGCTGTTAATCATATCACAGAAGAAAGATACTTGCAAATGTAAAGGGAAAAGTGGTTGAACTGGTTACACTCATCCTTAGAAGGTTTAGCATGGATTTAAGGAAGTTACTTTAAAGTTATGCAGTAAATGTTTGCTGCCTCAATTCAGGGTGAGGGAGTTTTAGCAAAAAGCAAGTCTCAGAGAAGTCTAAGTACAACACAGGCCTGATTCCCCATGGGAGAACCTATCCATGGGCATGGGTCCTGTGCATCAGACCTCACTTTCCACTGGCCTTCTGAGTGGGAGCTGGGCCCACACCACGCAGAACAGTCTCCTATAGAGCTGAGATATGAAACAGTGTTTTTAGGGTAAATTGGAGCATTTGCATGGCACAGTTCTAGGTGACAAAACAAAGAAAACAAAGTTGGTACAAAATTGTGGTGGAATCCAAATGTAAGGGTTTTACCTGTGGGTACTGGAGAGTCACTGAAGGTTTCTGAGTGGCAAAGCATGTGGGAGCGCTCCTTGCTGATTTGCTATTCATGGCAGTATAGCAATCAGTTCTTTCAGAAACCCACAGCTCCCTCACTCAGGCTAGTTCTCCCAAACTGTAAATAAATTGAAGAAGGCATGCCGAAGATCACAGCAATGTGTCCTATTTCTAATCCATTTCAAGATTTTTCCCCTTGTTAATATCGTCCCCATGGTTCTCTCTACAGCACAAAGTAGAAACACTTAGACTGTAAGCAACTTTGCTTGAACACATTTCTTTCATAGTCTATCATGTCTCAAATCTCATTTCCTTACAGAAATAACAGGTAGAAGAGGCGCCGGGTCTGGGCTTTTCCCTGAGAGACAAGAACAGAGCAGGGCAAACGTGTGTGTGGCTTGATGTAGCGTCTGTGCGTGTGAACCTCTTTTGTCATTTTACCAATTTCCTGTGAGTCTGCTCATTGCCTTTTATTGCCTTTTATTCTGAACGGTTATGTGGTTTATTTGAGAGGGTGGTGACAGGGATCTACACACGCCGTCGGTTGAGATGTATGCCACCTGAGATCAGCATACCTCTGTGGTTTAGTGCAAGACAGCCAAGCAGAGAAAAGTCCCTCTAGAGGGAAGGTGGAAATCTTCAGGAAGTGCCTCTCCCCGTCTGCTTCAAAGAGACACAGTATGCAGAAACCTGAAACTGCAAGCCTTCGTGCTGGAAACATCCGTTTAGCTGCCTTTCGTAATGTTTCCTGCCAAGTCCCCAGGTCCTCACACGCCCAAACTCCTGCTCATTCAAAACCAAAAATCACACTCCCTTTGCAGAAACCTGTCCTTCTCTGTGAGATCCCGTCCAGTTGGTCAGAACTCCTTTCTGGGGCTTTATTTGATGATAAATTAAATCAAGAAATTAAACAGAAACACCATTAGTAATGTTGACAGTACTCCCCATGCACATGAAATATTTAATGAAAACCAGGAGCTAGGGAGGTGAATTTGCATACAGAGAACCTGTGTAACATGAATATTCTCTGAATGCAAATGCAAGTTAGGTTTCTTTCCTAAAAAATACAAATATTTTCCCTGGCAAATACTCAAGAGCTGTCCTTTGTTTTGATTGCAGTGACAGGGAAACATCCATGTAGTCATTTCCTGCTTCAGCTGATGCTACCCAGAAGGGATATCCAGAGGTATTTTGGGAATCCAGGGACAGTGTGAATATGGAAGCAGGTGGGTGGAACCAGCCCAAATGGTTGGAGTCGGAGGTGTGAATGGCCGAAGAACCCTTACTCTTCAATGGATGAACGCACTCTGTCAAATGAAAGAGAAGATGGTTCTGCTGAACACAAGTAGAGGCAGCTGAAAGGATTGCTTAAAATGGAGAAGTTTAGGGTCCTGCTTTGAGCACGCCTCACCCTTTATGGTTTAAGTCGGTCATACCATTCCCTCGAGGTAAATAAGACGCTCAGGTACGTGTAGTGGTTCTCTACCCTGGCTGTACATTAAAATCACCTGTGGACTAATGGCTCTGCATCTAATCACAGCAGACCAATCAAATCAACATTAGATCATGGGAGAGTCCAGACATCCATATATTTTTTTAATATGCCTACAGTTAGGGTCCTGTCAGGACCTAGAAACCAGAAACAAAAATTAAAATAAACTCCAACGAGTTCAGTTACTGAGGAACACCGGAAGCCGTGACTACCTCTTAAGGGTGGGGAAGACAAAGGAGTGAAGTCAGGGCTATTAAACCACAGAGCAGAGGGGAGGGGCCTGCAGAGCTGAGACCCTGACCCCTAGGTGGTGAGCTGCCAGCTGTTGCTGATGTCTGCTCTCAGAGGAAGGACCTCCTGGAGCTGACAGGACCCAGACTTGAGGAACTGGCTTGGGAGAGCTTGTATCTCAGACAGAAATGGTTCTGGGATTGTGGCACAACTGGAAACTAAAGCCAGCAGTTCCTCCTGGAACTAAGTGCAGTCCCCGTTTGCTTTTGTTTTTCCCCAGGCCCCAGTCAGTTCAACCTGTCCCTGGTCATCAGCCTGCTCCTTTGGTCTTCATGTTTGCCTTTGGACTCTTGACCTTTGGGTTCCCAGAGTCATAACTTAGATCTGGCCCATGGATTCTCCACTGTTAAAGAACATCGACCCTATAGGACCCAAGGCGGGGAAATTAGAAGAAAGGTATTGGATTCTGGTGTCCATGGAGCTTGTTTTGGTTCATAATTCAGGGGCCATAGTTCCTTGGAAGCAGCCAGTTCTGGTGGTCCATTGCCACTTCCTGCTGATGGCCAGTCCCAACAGAGGTCTGCTGCCATTGGCTTTGGTGAGAACCTATGAAAGAAACATCTGTTATCCTGTGAAGTGTGGTTGAATAAAAACATTAGCTTTCGTGCCTCTGCTTTTGTTCTCTGGAAAGCCTGATTGGGTTCTTTCTATTAGTTGTGGGGTCTATCACTTATGAAATACCAGTTAAATCAGAATGGAAATAAAGCTAGTCCTTCTCATTGTGAAGATTTCCCATGTACATGGAAACACTATAAATCCCCATTTAAATTATTAGAATGAATGTCAGAAGACTTTGGTCACTGGCTTAAATGCATGTTCAGCACCTACCATGACTGAGGTAGTGTTCTAGGCACTTGAGGCACAGCAGTGAATAAAGCAAGTTATTGTCCTCATGGAAGTCACATCCTATTTGGGAAGGCAGACAATAAGTAAATGAATAAGTGAACTTATAATGTGCCAGATGGCATATCAGTTATGTGTTACTGTGTAACTAATTGCCTACAATTTAGCGTCTTAAAACAAGCAAGATCTATTATCTCACAGTTCCTGAGAATCAGAGCCCGGGAGCAGAGCAGCTGAGTGGCTCCGGCTCAGGGTATTTCACAACATAGTCCAATTGTCAGGAGGGTTGTGGTCTCATTTGAAGATTTGTCTGGCTTGCAGGAATCTGCTTCCCAGATCACTCATGTGTCATTATCATGAGGCTTTGTCCCTCACTATGTGGATCTCTCCCGAGAGCTGCTCACAGTTTAGCAGCTGCCTTCCCCCAGAGTGAGCCATCTAAGGGAAAGAGAGAGCAATCAAGATGGGAGCAGAAGCCTTTGTCACCTAATCTTGGAAGTGATAGACCATTGCTTCTGCCATATTCCATTGTCCCTAACCCTGATAAAAAGGTGAGGAAGAACAGCACAAAGGTGTGAATACCAATATGCAGTGATTTGGGGGGCCATCTGGAGGCTGGCTCTCATGGACGGTAATAAGCTCCATGGAGGAAACAAAGCAGAGTAGAATGACAGGGAGGGCATGGGTTTGGGGTCACATTGCTCTTGATACAGAGCAGAGACCTGAAGGAAGTGAGGAGGTAGATTTGTGGCTTGCTTTTTAAAGAATTTCTTTCCCAGAAAGATTTCCCTCAGCTCCTGTCCCACCCCTCATATTCACTAAGCACAGGAACTCCTACTGTGTGCTCCCAGAGTACCCACACTTACTAAAAGCTCTCGTCAGCCAGTGGCGTCGTCTTTCTTCCTCTTCCACTGGAGAGTGAGCTCTTCAGTGCCATGGACAATGCCTTATTCATCTTCGTAATCTCAGAAAAAGATCAGCAAATGTCTGATGAATGAATGAAATAAATGAATGAATTTGCTTTCTCTGCGGTCTCTTTTAAGGAATGTAGCTTGAACTACTCTTTAACACTGTATGTTTTTTCTCCATTAAACATAAGTTATCTTTGGTCTAAAGCGAATAATCCTTGAATGTGGATTCCTATCGCCACCCTACGCATATAAAGGCACCCCTCTGCTCACTTGCATTGCCTACCGACACTGGTAGTTTATGAAGCACCATATGGAACTGAAATATGTGGCAACTTATTGAATGGGAACATTTTGTGAGAAAACTATTTTTGTTCCCATGCAGCAAAGTTTCTATTAAATAGCTTCTAAATATGTAAAAAGGAAAAAACCTCAGAGTGGCAATAGAATACCCTAAGGAGTCTAGAAAGCATGCAAAACAGCAATATTATTTTATAATGAAAACCAGATATGAGTGATAGGATTTCTTCATACCCTCCTTTTCTTTGGCAATCATTTATTTCTAAATATATGTCCCTCATCCGATAAATCACACGCTCTGATTCACCCACAGCCTAGGGCCAGAAGCAGCCACGTATACAAAGGACAGTTGGTCACTCACAGAAATATGTGTCTGTTGTGTTTGGGAACTAAACCGTCATTCCAACATTAGCGGTCTCTCCTTCTGTGACTCCAGAGGTCTAGTCTGGCGTCCAGTTTAAGATTGTTTCCAACTTGCAGCCCTGAGAACTCAAAGTCCCAAAGCCCTGGAAACTCGAATGTGCATAGGAGTCACGTAGGTGTCCTGTTAAATGCGCGTTCTGGTTCAGAAGGTCTGGGGTGGAGCCTGAGATTCAGCCTTTCCAGCCAACTCCAGGGGGGACTCTTGGGGTTGGTCCTCAGACTATGTTTTGAACAGTAAGATGCTAAGTAGGTTCAGAGAGTCCGAACTTTACCTTTACTGCGTACGTCCATAGATGGTCTGAGATTTCTTTTTCCCTTTCCTTTAAAAAAAAAAGTCATCCCTAATGATCCTAAGGAGGAACTCCCTGATAATCAGGACATAAATTTATTTTATTACTTTGAAAAGTTGTTATGCCATTTTTCCCCAAAAGATAGTTTACATTTTGGGCCCCTGTTCCTTCAAGAGTTTTTTTTTTTTTAAAGCAACATGTTCTACCACATATTTTTATTTAAACAAGTACCAATACTCAGAAATCTACAATTTAAATTTCAAACCAGGCTAAATCCTTAATTTTTATCTCCATGTCAACTGTTTTGTGTTCCACGTATATCCAAATTGGAAGTGAGTACACACACACACACACACACACACACACACTTATATTCATTAAAGATAAAACCAAAAATTATGTTGAGCATCCCATGTCAAATTCCAGACCAGCACCTTTCCTCGGTCCTCCAGCTGCACAGGAGGAACTGGGGGTTTCACCTGTAACGTGCATTATTTTCATTTAAGAATTATTATTTTCATATTTTAAACACTTTCTATTTTAAGTTATTATTTTAAATAATGAAAATATTGTTTGATGTGACACTGTTCTATACCCAAAGTAACACACTGAGTAAGTAGGCTTATTCTCTGGTCTTTGGCCTACTTACACTTGTTACCTTATCAAGATTTACAAATGTCACCCCATACTGGCTGGAGGGTATTGGCTTTTGTTTATTTGTAAAGGCTTGTTCTCACAGTGCAGAAATGCACCAGTAACAAGTAGGACCTCCCCTGACTTGCATGTCTGAAGCAGCGCACCCTGCACCCCGTCCCGGAGCCCTCGCCGTGGTCACAGGGTAATTAGCACCTGTGCCCTGCAGGCCTTGAAAGCCCACTGACTGGGTCTCCGTGGCAGCCAAGCCTGGCTCAGCAGTCTCCCCGCCACTCCCAGCTATGACTCATATTGGTCCCCAACTCAACGTGTCTCACAGCTCTCAAGGCACATGTGTTTCACAGGCAACTCACTGGGTGAATCTGGATATTTTTAAATGTCTATACTTAGTGAATTTGGAGGGATCACAGATTTTCCATCTCACTTCAGCTGTGAGCCTCAGTGCTACTTCGAAGACATCGAGAGGACTTCTGACTTCTCAATACCCAAAAAAGGCAATAACAAGGAAACCCAACAGACTCTCCCTCTGTTTTATACATTGGAAAGCAATTTTTAAACTATGCCCACTCATACTGTGTAAAAAGGGCCAGAAGTCAGGAGACCGAGACCTGTGTCTCACACTCCCTTCGTCACCATCTACGTCTGGTTAGCCTGGGACACTGCTCTTTGTCTATCTGTGACTCTGTTTCCTCATTTGGGAAAATGGACCGGCAGAGTTTTTGTGAAGCACAAATGAAGCAATGCAATCTTACTCTGGGCTCAAAGGAAATGCATTTTCCCGCCTATGCCCATGCTGGGGTAGGGGGCAGGGAGGCAGTGCTGGGGTGATGGTTAGGATGAGGGGAAAACAGTCAAGAATCCTCTATAGCCTAGAGCCTGCTAGACCTGCGGGGGCATTCCCATAGCTTTCCCAGGGACCATCCTGTTCTGGGAAAGGGCCTGGGTGGTCCTGCAGAAAAATTTGACCCTTTTCCTGTTCCCCATTAGGAAAGTTGCTGTCATCAAAAGAAAAGAAATCTTGGGGGAAAGGAAGGACGCTCACCGTGTTAATATTCTGTTCTTCACAGCAGGGCCCATGAAAAGACCATCTTAGAATACACCTCATGGGAATAGATAGACCAGAGAGTCTTCCTGAACTGATAGCGTGGGAGCAAGCAGAACATCAAAAGCTGGCTCAAGTGAACCAGCTTGTCCTAACTGGAAGCACATAATTTGACTATGAGACTATCTTTTTCCTTTCTTCAATATAACTTCAACCTGAAGAGGCAGCATGGAGGAACAGAAAGAGGGCAAGGGGTCCAGGTTGAATCTCTGGGTTTAAACTCTGGTTTTACTCCCTGCTCTGTCGCTTATAAACTGAGTGAATTCAATTTCATCATAAGTAAAATGGGCTTATCTTGGGATTTGAACAGGTCAATAACTAGTGGTTTTCTTCTCCTCCAAATACAAATCTGAAAAAAAAGTAAAATAGACATGAGTCCCATTGGCGGGGCTCAACCTCAGCTTAACTTGGGTGCATCTTGACATGGGAATGCAGCCTGGCTCTAGAACCAGTAACCCCTAAGACTTCTAATAGTTTACCCTTTCCACAAACTGAACCAAATTCAGGCAAAATAGCTAGGAAGTTATAACCATCTATCTTCCCCAAAGATCACTCTTGGCAACAAAGGAGAAGCTAATGGAGATTAGACAGAGGATGACATCACTTCCAAAACAAGAAGAGGAAACAGAGACTCTGACATCAAATCACCTGGGAAAAGAACAGTGGGCCAGCGGGTGCGCAGACCCTGGGTGCCCACCAGTCCTCAAAAGGAAGCAGGTTCTCTTGGGGGTGGCAGTGTGATGGAGAGGCAGGAAGGGTCTGTGATGGAAGTCTGGAAACAGGAGGACGGAGGAAAGGGTTCCCTAATGAGATAGCACCACCCCTCTCCTTGTAGTTGGTGAAATAATTAAATGAGAACAAGTGGACAACCAATCAGAGAGCCAGTGATCATTTGTGGTTATTTCCTTTCCTTCCTTCCTTCCTTCCTTCCTTCTCCTCCCAGAGCAAGGCCAAGTTCTGAAGCAGCTGCCCTAAGACACCATCCCCAGGGTAACACCATCTGCCTCAGTCTGCTGCCATGTGGCAGAGATTCAACCCGGACCCCTTGCCCTCTTTCTGTTCCTCCATGCTGCCTCTTCAGGTTGAAATTATATTCAAGACAGGAAAAAGACAGTCTCATAGTCAAATTATGTGCTTCCAGTTAGGACAAGCTACGGGTTCACTTGAGCCAGCTTTTGATGTTCTACTTGCTCCCACGTTATCAGTTCAGGAAGACTCTCTGGTCTATCTATTCCCATGAGGTGTATTCTAAGATGGTCTTCTCATAGGCCCTGCTGTGAAGAACAGAATATTAACATGGTGAGTGCCCTTCCTTTCCCTCAAGATTTCATTTCTTTTGATGACAGCCACATGTCTAGGTTTCCCCTGGGCAGCCTGGGCTTCCTGCTGTGGTCCCTGTGTCTTGCCCAGTTTAGCATCCAGTGGACGGAAGAGTCCTGGCTGGATGATAGCTCTCTGACCACACTCTTTCTAGCAGGAAATTTTTAGGCACAGAAATCACAAATTCTCTCCTCTCACCTTTTTTTCTCCCCCAAATCACTGCTTTTCGTTGCCTCTTCTTCCATTCCTTCCCAGGCTCCTTTCACGGGTCCTTTTCCACGAAGGTCAGCATTTCCTAGCTGTAGTTCCTTCCTCTTATTTCCTTCTGCCTGTCCTCCCTGGATGTCCCCACCTACTCCACATCTTCAGCGACACAGACTGCATTTGAGCTGACTTCTGAGTGCCTGTCTCCTGCCCTGACCTCCTGGCTCACATCCCCAGCTGCCCCAGGCCCACAAGGATTCCCTCAGAACATCCCAAAGACAACTCACTTTCTTGGTATCCTTCCCCCAAACTGTTCCTCTTCTGTGTATTCTCCAGCTCTAATTCTCCACTCACTTCCCCTAACAAAAACCTTAACGTTATTCTCAGTTGCCAATTCTTTCATACTCCCCACATTGAAGAGACACTCAGTTCTATCAGTGTCTTACATAGGGCCCCTTCTCTCCAAGCTGGGTATCTGGCTATCGCTGCTGTAGACTAGATCCTCATCCTTCACCTGCCTCCGTGCACTGTCCTCATAAATGATCTCCCAGCAGCACAGTAACAGTCATTTGCCAAAATCTCTCTCTCTCTCTCTCTCTCTCTCTCTCTCTCTCTCTCTCTCTCTCTCACACACACACACACACACCACAGAACTTCCTTCACCCAGTGCTCTAAGTCCAAACATCTTAGAATGACCTGCAAACCTGCTAGTGTCCAGTCCCCTTTGCCTTATCTCCCATTCATCTACCAGCCAAGCCTTAGGACCCAATGGCACTGAATTTATACCACCATTCCCAGAAAATCCACACCCTTTACACTTCCCTGTTTATGCCCCCTCCTGTGTTCTTCATGTTGAATGTTCTTCCCTAACACCTACACCTATTTCTGGCTTGTACACATAGTTTTCATTTAAAGATAATCTCAGATGTCCCTGCCTTGGCAAAGCCTCCCTTGCCTTCCCTGCTTGTTAGGTCCCTTCTGTGTGCCCTCGGTATTTAACTGCTGTAACAGAGTTATGCATAAACAAATTATAGGTAATTTGCATTGGCATTTATGAGTCTCCCATTGTAACGGTAGCTTCTTGAGAACAGAAAGCTACTTTTTCATCTGTTGTCAGCATGTAGATATTGGCCCCCTCTTAGATCAAATCTCTGCACCATTTATTACATGCAGAGATAAATGGAAGAGTGAAGGCTAGTTTACGTTAGTGTGATAAAGCATTCCCATTAACCACAGGTCTGGGAATCAGGAAACACAGCCCTAGACATCAGCTCGGCCTCTACTTGGCCTTGTGGGCTTACACAACCCCCTCCTGCAAGCTATGTTTGCTGCTTCAGTCTGAACAATGGTCAAATAATAACTAAATAATTCACCTAATGGGTAGTAATAGCACATCAGAAGCTACTTGTTTCAGAATATGTTCAGGTCTAATGCATAAGTTGAATATAATAAAATATGTCACTGTTACTACCATGAATTAGACTTTCTTGCTAAATACAGTGACTCTTCATCTCAGACATTTCATACTGAATGAGTGAAAAGATGATACATATGCATAAGATTTAAAGAACTAAACATACAGAACCCAATTAGTAGTTCGTTGCACCCTGATTTTATATCTAGAGTTAGTAGATGTTTTCCTTTTCACCAATTTTCACTTTGAAGTCAGACCCCTCACAGGATGTGACTTCAGACCAGCTTGTCTTCAAAAACTCTTCTTGACATTTTGAGAAAGTGAAGAGGACAGTTTACTCTGCTGTGGTGTGAGAAGTCACTCTGCACTAGCATCTCTCCCAAGAGAATCATGTTAAACACAGAAAACTTGACGCATTGAGAGTTCATCACAATATATTTTTCTACAAGAGGGGAAAAAAGAGAAACAACCAAGATGTCCAACAAGAGGGCAATGGCGAAATGAATTCTAGTCTTCCTGTGTGATGGAAAACAATGCAGCCATTATACATCATGCTGCAAGGCTTTGTCGCAACTTGAGAATGCACTGGGTTAAGATGCTCTGTGAAAAAGCAAGGCACGAAGCATGTATACGATATGAGCCCAAGAAACTAGGCAGCACAGCCGTGTATCCCGTGCTCAGTTTTACCCTGCGCCAGTGTAGAAATGGCGATGGAGGCCCTCTGGGTTTCAGGGGTGCGGATCTCCCCCAAGAATCTTTCATCGTCAGAACTTTTTCTGCCAGTTTGCCCCATGGGGAAGAGTTCAATACTCTCAGATTCCCAGTCCCACTTCATTTCTCTGAACTTTCTAAAACTAATGCTTGATTACCAAAGTAATCTATGTTCACTTGAAAATCTCCCTAATTTTAAAGTTTATTAACCACGCCTGGTTTGAAATGAAATTGGAAAATGATTGTTTTTTTTTTTTGTTTGTGTGTTTCAGCAAATCAAAACTTTTGGCAGCTTGCCTCCAAACAGAGTTGGAATTATGTAACTCTCAGTTTAGCAGAAAAACTTTCCTAAAAGGGCCAACTCCTCTTCTAGGCCATCTTTTCAAAGCAGATTGTAAATGGACGTTACTGTCATGGTGGTATGTCCAGCATGCACCCTGGAAAGTGGGATACAATTTATGGGCTTTTCTAAGATGCTTTGTAATAGGTAGGGAATTGTAGATAAACAAAGAGATTCTTCTTCTCTCCCCCAAGAGGGCTGTTCATGAATAATTACCACCTAGAGGTGAATAAAAAGAGAATACTAAAGACGGTTAAGAAGAAGAGGACAGGGATAAACCTTCTCCCAGAGAGTCGGGCTATGCTATACACCTGATACCACCTGGCTGACTACCCCATCTCTGTCATGTGTTTAGAGGCCTCTGTGCCACTAGTCTGAATAAATCTCTCCTGGACCCTGGTGTGGACAGGCTTTCACACCACCACAATCACCTGGCATGACAATTACAAATACAGACCCCAGGGCCTCACCCCAAACCTAGTAAACTGCCATCTCTAGGGTGCGGCTCAAGAGTCTGTATCTTTACGAGGTGCCCTGGTCAGCCCTGTGCATCCTTTACAGAAGAGGAATCTGGAGACAAAAGTGGGACATTAACTTTCCTAGGCCACACTGCAGGGAGGGGGCAGAGCCTCCTGATTTCCAGGTCAGCCCTTCTCTGTGGGGACACTGGGCCTTAGGAGGACAGACCTGTATAAGAACATAAGGATGATGTGATGGCCACCCAGGCCAGAAACAAGTCATTGGTCTACCATCCCCCCAAACTCTTCCTTGGTTCAAAATAGTGTCTTTTGCAGTTTTTAAAAGACAATAAAGAATAAAATTGAAAAATAAAGCATTGTTTCTGCAAGCACATATCTTAGAAGACTAGTCCTTTACAATGTAATCCATGAAGAAAGAATTTCATAATTGAAGTCACTGGATCCTGGATCCTGGATCCTTGTCTTGAATAGTGTCAAGGAATCACTTATGTCAACCTATAAAGGATCTGACAAGTCCTGCAGTACGGAAGCCCATCGAACTTTCCTCATTCTAGCAGTTTCCTGACTCATTTGACAGGAAGGCCTCTGTAGTGGGGGAGGGGGTATCTAATACCTTTAACATTTTTGAGTGACTAGTGCTCTAGAGAAACCATCTGCTCATCCAGAAGGTCCTTTACTCAAATCCATGTCACAAGCAGCAAGCTGACTGGATTGATGGGAGAGGCACTAAACTTGGAGCCTAGAGACCTGACTTTCAGATTCCCTTCTGACGCTTGCTAGTCCTGAGACCACAGGGAAGTCTCTTGCTCCATTCTGCCACTGAGGAAACTGGAACTAGGAGGCACATGCCTGTCCTGTCCACTCGACTGCGTTGTTTGGAGGAGTATGTGTAACTGCCTACAGAATACGCAGCGCTCTCCTTTCCCTTTCCCCTTCCCCTACTCCTCCTCCTTCCTCACCAGCTCTGCACCCAGGAGAGCATCACCATCCCTGAGACCTCATTGTGTCTGTAACAGCAGAGCCTTGACAAGGTGACCCCAGAAGTAGCTGTGATACAAATACGGCATGGAAGGTAACCAGCTAACCCTCAAATCACCTTCATATCAATATCGTCTTGTCATTCATGACAAACCCTCAAAACACTGACTGTAGAAGGTATTGTCTCAGTGGTGGAAACTTTCTCAATGAGTCACAGGTCAGTTACTCACGTCATTGATTTTCTTCTCTAGAGATGTGGACATGATTGCCAGTCAGATGGCAGAGGACAGAGCAGTGTCCCTTGTTTTTCTGGGTCTGTGTCTCAGGGGGTTGTTCTCTGCCCAGACACACTTCTATCAGTGTCAACCTCCCCCCTCTCCCCTCTCCCCTAAGGCAGGGACCCCACTGTAGAGGGAGGGGACAAAGGCTGGAAATGCAAGCCCAAGCCACTGTACAGTGACCTTAGTGAAACAGCCACTGGTGTGTGTCATTGGCTCTGGTGAAGTGTGACTCGTCACTCATCTCTGTGCCCCCCACAGTGGCTGACACTCTTCCTGCCCTCCCCTAGGTACTAGAGAAATATTTCTGAATGAATGAATGCTGTCTTACAGCACCCCCATGTATTTTCTCTTGTTTAATGGGGCCTCCACGAGCCATCCTTCTCACCCATGATAGTCCACCCACTGTCACGAAGTAGAAAAGTTAATACACGAAACTCATTAATACACTCAGACAACCAGGCAGCAGAGATCCTGCACTGAATAGAGCACTTTTTAGACTCTCAATGAGCTCACTGTGCAGTAAGGGGACACTTACCGGTCTGCAAGTATCTCAGGGTAAAGCCATGGCAACATGTGGATTTATTTTATTTCTCCCAGTGGATTTCAAGATCTCAGAGGGCAGGAGCCATCTTTAGTGTCATCGTCGTCGTCACCATCGTCATGTAAGTTCCATGAGGACAAGGAGTTTTGTTTTGTTTCCTGATGTACTCCAGGCATTGAAGAACAGCTCCTGGCATGTAAGTGATGCTTTTTAATCCTCATTGTGAACATTGAATAATCATTATCAGTGCTAGAATTTACTGCCTACTTCCTTCCTTCCAGGCACCGTGCAAGTACTTTGTAGTCATTATTTCAGCCATTTAAACATAAACAGGTACAGAAACATCATAAGCTGATGAAGCCACACTTCATACCTAGGCAATCTGACTCCAGAGAACACACTCTTACGGCCCCACCCCCAGCACTAAGCCATCCCCAGACGCCTCTAATGCCTTACTTTTCCCCTCACAGTTCCTCCTAAGAAAAGTAATAATGTTTGTCAAAAGAATGAGAGGACAAGATTCCGAACCAAATGAATAGCCCCAGGCTGTTGACTGTACCTGAGAGCTCTGATCTTGAAAGAGCCCGCATTTCAGCTGTCCAACACCAAACCAAGGTTAATAAAGAAGTAAAAACAGGATTGACCAAATGAGCATGCCAGTGTTAAGCCCTGCCCAGCCAGGCAGCTAACAAGGTTTTTTATTTACAGGAAAATAAAGACTTCAGACAGAAGTATGATTCTCCCTGCCTTATCGCTAAGAGAAAGATGAGCCAGTCCAGAGAAATAACAGATCACTTCCTCTTTCGAAGACACTCCCTATAGTTTCTCTCCAGTGATTCTAATGCAACCAAGCACAGAGCAGGGCCACCGGTCACCTACCTCCTAAACAGGGGGACAAGAAGCATAATGAAGGGGGAGAAGACAGATGGAGCTGCACCATTTCCCAGGCCATGGAGAATGGCCTAAGCCACCAGTAGGGACATCCCTGTATGTGGCTGGAAGTATGCTGAGCACTTTTTACTTGAAATGCAAATAGAAATAAGCATGGGAAGCATATCTGGTGCCAAGCAATTAGAAAAGCCTCCTGTTCTTCGTGATTATAGTTCATTCATTTCAACAAATACCTACTAGTCACCTACTCTCTGCCCTAGCCTGCATTCGAGGTTTGTTTCTTTTGTATCAGCATGGCAGGACTCAGGCTTGTTTTACAGTTGAAGAAACCAGGGTTCAGAGAACAGCCAGTAAGAACAAGCATTTATTGAATGCCAGGGACTGGACGAAGACATCCATGCACGTTATTTTTACAATTCTATAAGGTAAATACTTTATTATCTCAGTTTTACAGGTAAGAAAACTGAGTCTTTGAGAGATAATATTAAGCTTCCCTAAGCTGTGCACATAGTGGGTGACAGAGTTGGTATTTATACTAAGGAAGTCCTATACCCTTTGAAATTCAAGGCTATTCTCTCTCCAGGAGTTAAATAATTAACCCAAGATCATGCAACTTGCCAAAGGTAAAGCTCCACTCTTACCCAGAGCGCTTTCCTCTATCCTCCCGCCGCTGCTTGGGGAAGTTATTTATTAACATAGAAAGGGTCTCGGCTTCAAAGGCATTTATCATCTGGTAAGAGAAACAAGACAAACATAATACAGAACTAATATCCAGGCAAGGCCAAAGTCTGGCCTTCAGTCAATCAATAAGACCTCCAGGCATAAATTATTTTGTTCAGAATAGAGAGAAAATCAATTGGCACTACAGCAGACCTTTGCTGAGAAGTTCATGTGCACTCACGCTTTCCTCACCTTGGCAGAGGCATTTCCTGCTCATAGAATATCTGCGTGCTGCCCACATATCCTTGCTCCTGCTCACTGAGGCAGAGCCAGGCGATTCATTTGGGACAATAGGCTGTGAGGGGACGTGATGTGTATCGCTGTTGGGTCAAAACGAGGAGAGCTCATGAAGTTTCTTCGTTTCTGGAAACATTCCGGGTTATGGAGCCTTTGTCAGCCTGGGTTCCTAAGTTTCTTTGAGGAGAAAAGCTTCCAGCTGAACTGCACTGGATATGTTTCGTGAAGGCGAAATACATCTTTATTGGGAGTTAAGGCACTGCAATTTGAAGCAAATTTGTTACTGCAGCATAACTTAGCCTATCCTAACCAACAAAGAGGTCTGCTATCATTTAAAAGGAGAACATGCAAGGAAAAGTTGGGATGAATCACACCTTATTCAAAAGCATAGTTTATTATATGCCTTATTAGTAATTCAATTCTGCCAGGGAGAGATGACTTCAGACACTGGAGGGCCAGAAAAGAGAATGGAACCCCCACTCAGAGCAGTGGGTGTGTGTTGGGAACCAGGGTTGGCTACATTTGGATTGGGACAATGGGGTGAAGTCAGAAAGAGCCCTCAGCACCACACCCAGGGGTTATAGTTAGAGCATGATGAGGCTGGGAAATGTGCCTGAAAGATCACTTTATATTTAAGAGAAAGGATACTTTGAGCTGAGGATTAAACTGTCCTCAGTTATACCACTTGGGCTCCCTTCTATAAATAGAGTGGTAGGATTTTGTGCCAGAGAATGACAGATTGAAGGTTCCGCTTTAGGAGAATGCAGCTGTCAAGAGTGTCAGGGTGGTTGATATTTGGAGGAACTGAAGCCAGTAACACAAGCTAGGAAGCCATTTCTAAAATCCAGAAAGCTCATAATATTGAACACTAGACTTAACTCTCTCAGACTTTACTCATATAAAATGGGAAAAATTTTTGAAGTAAGAGACTAATCTGAGGCAGGCCACATGAAGCCCAGATCCCAACATCCAGGGAAGCATTTCTGCCAAAGAATGACTCTGTCCCCCAAGTTGAAGCCAGTCCCTTGTCTGTGCGTATGTTCTTTGCAGTGATCACATTCTGCTGGACCAATGATCAGCATTACAGAGTTCTCTCCCAGAGTCTAACTGCCTTTGGTCTTTACTCATAGCCATATGGTTCATTTGTTTATGAATCTATCCATCCATTCATTCATCCATAATAAATGTGCATTGGACACCAGTGGGTGCCAGGAATATAAGTGCGAGGATACTAGGTGCTATCTTCTAGGAGTACAATAATGACAAATCAGTTGTGATACCTTCAATTCCTGACATAATTTCTGTCTAGTAAAAATGATGTATTTTTATCATTGTTGAATGTCTAATTATAATCTGTGATAAGAACGCTGAGCCAGAAGCATGGGGTGCTTCAGAGCCCATCAGATTTGAAGAACATAGTCTAGTTTGTTGGGTAGGAAGACCTCCCTGAGCAAGTGACAATTAAGCTAAAAACGAAGAACTCAGCTGAAACTCAAACCAGGAGAAGGCTCATCGTAGGCAGAGAGAAAGGCAGTTTGCCAATGCTGTCAGGAAAGGCCATGACATTTAGTGCCCAGAAAGACAAGGAGAATCAGGGAAGATGAGGCTGAAGGGTAAAATCATTTCAAATTACTCACCATGGCCTATCAGGCTGTGTGACTGCACCACCCCCCAGCCCCCGGAAGCAACAGGGTGCCCCTGGCTGGCTTGGATCAGTGACTAAAACAATGAGCTGTAGATTTGATATCAAACTAGCTGACAGCGGGGAGGCCAAACAGGGCAAAGAATGAGGGTAGAGTTAAGAGCTACTGTGGTTATCCGGGGAAGGGATGATCATAGCTTGGTTATGGCATGGGAGGAAAAGATGAAAAGGATGGATTTGAGTGATATGCATAAAATTACAAGATTTGATGGAAGATTGGGAATGGGGGGTGAGGAAGACAAGGAGCCAAGGATGACTTATAATTTTCAGAATCACACAATGGTGTGGATAGCATTGATTCTGACTAAAATAGTGCAGACACGAGAAGAAGTCAGGTTTGGGGAGAGGGAAGGTTATTACTTTGGTCTTGAGTAAGTTGAAAGGTCCCAGGCTAGGGCCAAAGGAGACTTGAGAACTTCTTGTTTTCTGGGCAGTGGTGCATCCTGTTGTCAACGCCTCCCTGGAAGATGCGGGGCTTTAGGACCAACTGGTCCCTTTGCGGACCCCAGGTCAGAGGAGCTAGGATGATGCTGTCACCCTCTCACCTCTTGGCCATGTTTTCAAGGGGCTGATTCACAGTTCAGAGCTACTCTGCTGAACCTTTTAATGTTCTGTTTTATACATTTTATGCTTATTAGGCCACAGTTTGGCAGTTGACTTAAGAACTTTTTACAGAAATAAACACACAGAGACCACACAAATTGGGAGCTGGGGCACAGCTCATCATCTGGGGTTTTCCACTGTTTACATGAGGAGAATCCCGTTAACATCCCAGAGGACACACAGAATGTAAAGGTCCAGAGAAGGAGTGGTTGCTTCTGACTGGGGACGTTAGGGAACAATTTCCTGTGAAACTTGCATCTTGGTGGATGAGAATAATTTAGACAAGTGGTGATGGGAACAGAGGAAAAATTCAGGTGAGGAAGTCACTCTGGCAGCAGCATAGTAGAAGACATGTTTCCTCCCCTCAGCATCCTCCAGAACCCTCCACTTTGGCCTTGAGCACAGAGCCCTTACAGGTCCTTATGATCCTTACTTGGTAAGAGGAGTGATTGCTACCTAGAAAAAGGGCTTCAGATTGGCAGTCTGGGGTGTGACCACAATGGACTGAAGCAGAAGTGGTCAAAGACAGGGAGGAAAAGGAAAACAGAGAAGGTATTTTATCCTTCCCCTACTTTCTTCTCTTCTACATCCACATATGTGTTCAATGTCCTAGAATAGCCTGTTCATTATCCCCTAATCATGCCCCCTTAGCCCTCTGTTTACAGCAAGAGCACAGTGGACTTTTTGGACACATTTGACAATCCAATATGGAGTCACTGTCAGCCATGAGAGTAATATTAAGTGTTATGTCAAGACTGAGATAATGGGGTGTAACAGAAATGCCTTTGGGAGGGCGCCAGAATGCCCAAAACCGTAAGTCTAGACACTGGGATAAGGAGTCCATCTGGACACCTGATCCACCCTTGGTGGGCTACAAGAACACAGAGCTCTGACCGTTCAACGCTCAAGCTTGGCTATGCCACCAGTCACTCTCGGAGCCCAATGGACTTCCCCTCCACCGGATGCATGCCATCATGCAACTATTGACTTGAAACCAATGCCTGCCTTTCCACCTGCAGACGCCAACCAGTGACAGGGACTTCACTCTGCTCATTTCTACTGTATGAGGTCCCCCTCTGTGTGTAACCTGCGTGTGACTCTATTGCCTTATTGAGGATGTCTCTCCTAATAGAAGACACAAACATGTGTGAGTGACTCCTTCTGGGTATGCTCCCTTGCTCACAATACCTTTTCTGTACCTTTAATTACATTGCTGCCTCTTCCAGAAATAGCCTCCCTTCTCCATCATCTCCCATCCAAATCTTATGTCCTCTCTTGCATGCAACTCAGGGGTTAGTCCCCAGTGCCCTTCACTCCTGCCACAGCCTGAACTGACATCTCCTTTGCAGAAACTTTCCACTGTGCCTCTCACTTGGCACCTCTCACTTTCTGAGCTTGTATTCAGTCTACTTGGGGTCATGGATGCTCCTTGAGGCACGATCTGTATTTGATTCCTCCTCAGAGACCTAGACCAGCCTCACACAAAAGTAAGAGCTCCACAAATGTTAAGTGGAGGAAGGAAGCCTGAGTCTTGGACTCTTGGGTCCTCTTGCCAGATCTGACTCTAACTGCAAAATACTCAAGAGTAAAGCAAAGCCAACTACATCCATAAAATACTTTCATTCCATAGCCTGAAGCCATGACAGTGAAACTCTGAGCACCTAGGGGGTTTATAGCCAAATCTCCTTTTACTTTGTCTGAATTTAGAGCTTTACCTTGTGAGAGAAATTGCTTCCTGCAGGTATATTGGTAGTTCCTCCGGACCCAATGTGTTCCACGTGGAAGTGGAGGAAAGAGGATCATAGCAAGAAGAGTCTTGTTCCTCTGTCCACCAGGCTGCTTAAGGTAAGGTCCAATGCCTTTGTGTGCATGTGTCTGTGATCACATTCACGTGTGTGTGTGAGTGCATGTGTGACCATGGACATGTGCAACAAGGTGGTTGTGAACATGGGCATAGGTCATGACCCTACCAGTTCAATCTCCTCCTTTAGAAAATTACTGGTTTGGGCTCATTCAGAAGCTTGAGAGGATGAGAGACAGAAAGAGGGAGAGAGATCTATTCCCCTGCGGTGGTAATCACGTTACTGAAAACCACCAGCCGTCATCGTGTTTATCTTTCTCATTTATGCAAACCCCAAACAGCCCTCTGCAGCAAATCACATTTCAGCAGGGCAGATTATTCTGTCTGCAGCATAAACTTCTCACTGCCTCTCTCTCAGGAGCAGCCTCTCTAGGTAAATATAAATCTCATCCTAACAGCAATGTTTGGAGAAGTAATGTTATTTGCCCTGATTTAGAGAAAACACAACATAGGCTCTGGCAAAGCCGATCCTTTTCTTTAGAAATTAATCAAAAGCACGTAATTCAGAGGCAACCCGAATGCTCCTCTGGTGGCGTGGAGCGCTGGTGTGTGTCTGTGTGTGCGTGTGAGCAGGGAGCGGGGCTGGATGAATTACCCCATCCTCCTAGCTCCTCCTCTGGACAGATGCACTGGGCTCCCTTTTATTTGTTTCCTGTCATTCGAGTGGTTTCTGGAGACCAGTTCATGAGATTTATACAGAGTTGAGAGATCAAATGGTTATTTTTCACTGCACAACAGAGAATGTGCAGTTCTACCCCAAGGGGATACAAAAACTCAATGCAGTATTGACCTCCCCCGCCTTGGGAGGGAGCTGAGCATCTGAGAGTGAGGAGGTGGAGCAGACAATTTCCTCCTGGTGGGGACAGAGCGAGGGGAGGAGAGGTTCAATGGCCACAGCACGGGGACAGAAGTGGGGACGGAAGTTACTGCCCTTCTGAACCCATTCCATCTCAGGTCCCTGAGGACCGGGAGGCAGAATTTGTGATCAAAGATTTAAGAAAAAATGGCAGTGCAGCCCTGTTCTAAGGAGCCACTTGCGGCACCTGGGTCGGTGAGGCATTGTGGCAGAAGGCACGGGCTCTGCCGTCAGACTGGTTAAATTCGAATCCCAGCCCCACAGATTAAACACTGAGGAACCCTAGACTCACTGCTTCCCTTGCCTCAGTTTCCTCATTTATAAACTGAATCTGATAGGATCCTTGTGAGGATTAACCGAGTTACTACCGACAAAGAATTTGGAACAGCATCTGGTACCAGGAATGTAACTTGTTAACTGCCATATTATTACCATTACAGTATATGCGGTAGTAATTCAAACCTCCTGCGGGCCCATGTTCCAGTGAGAACCACACGACAGGGGTACATCAAATGGGAAGGTTTGCCAACCTCATAGGCTACAAAAAAGCTACAAAAGAGCTCAGGATAAGAAGGTAGTAAGATTTAATCCATCCATTCCTTTGTGGTCTAGGATCTCCGGATCCAGGCCAAAAGTATGCTGAAGCAATCTCTTTCCTTTTGGGTTGGCTGTATAAAACCAGCTTTTATGGTCAGAAGCCACTTTCTGTCATCCAGAGCCGAAGAGGTCTTCTAACTACATTTGAGATTGGAATGAACGGAAGATGGAGAATCGGGTCCCAATTTAACATCAATGATCAAAGTGATTTGTACCAGTCCCTTCCCCTCTGTGAGCCTCAGGTTCCCCAACTGTACAGTAAGGAGGTGACAGCAATGACCTCTAAAGAATCACCCAGCATAAACTGTCCATTCACCTCGCTGGTCCTCTAGGTAGGCTTGACGTGACAACTGGACTTCAGCATGACCAATACCTGGGGGTCAGGTCTAGCCCAGGCCTCAGGCTGTTTAGTCAAGGACTTTTGGGGGGGGGGTACCTCATTCATTTCTGTTGTGTGTCTGAGATACAGCAGAGTCAAAAGAAGCATGAGTCCCCTGTCTGATCATTACTGTGGGGCTCTCATTGGGAGAGTGACAACAAAGCACAAGGGCAGGGAGGAAACTGGCATCTGCAGCTCAGCCATGCCCAGTCCAGAGGGCTGGTGGTTCTCAGGCTTCTCCATCATATGACCCTCTGGGGGCTCCTGGAGTGTCTGGTAATCTCACCTCTCAGAGGGCACTGCTCAGGGCGCAGTCCTTGCCACCCCCAACAATCTCTGGCAACTCTGTGCTTGGTCTCCTGGACTAGGGGCCAGTGACCACCTTGAGACAGCAGAAGCTGGCACAGCTTCCCCTGGGTGTCCATTTACTGAAACCACTGACTTGTCCTCCGCAGCCATTTCAGAGCTGGGTTTGAGACACTCTGTGTTTCCAGGACAGCAGGAGCACTACTCTCTAGATACGGTGAGAGACATGAGTCTGTTCTCAGCTCTCAGGTAATGGATCATTCAATACATCCTCAAACCTGTTGAGTACCAATCACATACAAACAAGAGAGTGACCTTTGAGTGCGAACTCGTACCAGATATTGTAGGAGTAGCTTCATACTTTTCACCTCTTCTGTAGTTACAGTATCCTTGAAAAGTATAGCATATATTTATAACTGAAGAAACTGAGGCTCGGAAAGCTTTAAGAATACGCTAGTAGGTGGTATTACCAGAACCTGACCGAGAAATACTGTAAGTAGAGTAGGAAATATGAAAGAGCAGAAGGCTAGGCCTCTGGCTCTAGGATTCACATCCTGTTGGGGAAACAGGTTGTGAGCTTTACCTGGCTTTGCCCTGTGCTGCCACATAATGTTTTACTGCCTGTGATACATAAGATGATATACTACGTAGATTATAAGGCATGAGAGTCAGCTCACTGTGGCCTAGGGAAGTGAGGAAAGCTGAATGGGCCTCCCACCAGGCTTTGCAGGAGACAGATGGGTGCTCTCAGCAAAGGGAGACCAGAGCAGATAAGAAAAATGGTCGTAGCAAAGGCTACCCAACTGTAACATTTGAGATCCTAGTTCCTTCTAGTTAGCCTGGGCTAACGATGCTGATTGGACTCACGGAAAAGGAATTAGGAGGCAAAAGCTCCTTCAGAGCTGCAGCTGGCCTGGGGAAGGAACTGGCGCTGTCTGTATGGGAATGTGTTCCAGAGAAGAGCACTAAGCAGAGGTTCTGAGGATACACAGTAAGACTCAAATTAAAACCAAGTTGGATATTCCTCAGAGACAGCTCCTTAAACATTTTCAGCAAATGTCATTAGTGGTAGAAAACAGAAAGGTACACTTCCAGTGTGTTTACCTGTTTGGATTTTAAGTATTCGTGACTTGCTTGAATATTCCATTAAACATATCCATTTTTTATTCAATTCACTTAGTAATTTCACAGATATTTTCGAGCCCCCACTTTGTGTTGGGAACTGTTTTGGGCACTGGGGGAAAGCAGTAAACATAACTAACATGGTCCCTGTCCTCATGAACTTGCCTTCCAGAGTTTCAGGAGGAAGTGGTAGTTCCATGGAGACGTACAGGATCCATTTGGGGCTTCCTGTACACTCAGCGCCTTGCCATATGCCCACATTTCAGGAGCGGTGCTCTCAGAAGAGATGGGTGAGCTATGGGACTAGGAAGAACTTCCCAATTTTAAGTGTTGTTCTGCCAAACATGGGGATGGATCTCCCAAAGCTGCATGTCCATAACAGAGTCTAGCCCTCTTCCTCTCCTGTTATCAACAACCCTTGGGGAGGACCAGGACCTTGTTCCTATGATCTCTCATTATTTCCATGTTGTGCTTCGATCAGCCAGGATTCTCTGCCTGCCAAAACCAGAAAATCCAGCCCCAAGCAGCTTGACTAGCAAGTACCACGTTCATTACCTTACCTAAGAAGGATTGTGTGGTGGGGTGATTTCAAGGTGACTTATTCAGAGTTCCAGAATGCATTGTGCACATATCTATTCCCCATTTTTTCTCTGCCACACTCAGCATGTCAATTTATCTGCTCCTTCACGGCCCCAAGGAAGTATCAGGAGGAGAAAGCATGGCTTGTTTTTTCTATGTACCTTTTGGTCTGGGGGTGTTTTTCAGAGTGAGGAACCTTACCCAAAAGTGCCCTCACATCTCAGCCAGAACTATGTCACATAATTTCCCTTAAACCAGATACTGGCAAAATGAGCAAGATTATCATGATTGGCTGGGATATTCCTCTACGCTGGAAGATGAATGTTGGATGAAATAGGGAGCTGGAAGCAAGAGAGAAGGGAGAAAGGCCTGCTGGTGGTCCATGAACAGCATCTGGCACCATGGCTTTCTCTTATATGTTGAATTCCACAGTGGTGCTCCCTGACATTGTATAAAATCAAAGCTCCCATGTACTCACTGCGGCCTACGTGACAAACACTGTCCTCGGCACCATCGAAGCCATTTTTCATTCCGCTTGGCCTTACCCTGGGTTTTCATCAAAACCCTCTCAGAATCTGAAATTATTTTGCCCACTTATTTATTATGCCAGCTCTGCAGTTAGAATGCAAGCTCTCACAGGGCAGCATTCATGTTCCTCTGGTTCATTGTTCCAACATCTAGCACAGCCCATCATGCACAACTGACACTTAAGGAATGTTTTTGAAGAAATAAATAAGTGAACTCCTTACAAGGCAGAAGACTCTCCTGATTCTTCTACAGTCAGTCATTCTTTTCATCTTGCGTTTGGGGAAACTGGCTCATGGAGGTTGGATGGCTTGCTCAGGTCACTTGAGGTACCTGTGGCACAATCAAACTTTAAGCCTAGTCTGTCCGATTCCAAGTTCTTGCTCTGTCCCCAGTGCTGTAACCCCTGTCCATGTGTGAAGACAGCTTTTGACCTAATGATTCCTCTTCCTTGAGCAGCCGCAAACCCTTGAGCCCCTAAATGCAGTCATGTTCTCAGTCAACTCTGCTCCTGCCCTGTTCTTGGTCTAGAACCTTCTCTACCCCCCTGTGCAGAGCCTTTCCCCACATATACACAACCAGAGTTCAGTTCTGACTTCCCTCCTGTCCAGAAGTCATCATTCTCTATTCTCTGGCTCCCTTGTTCCATCTTGTACCACTAGCTTCACTTTCCCATACACACTGGCCTGATACCCCCAGGAAGAATGTAAATCCTCAAGGGTGAGGAATACCCCATTACCTTGGGAGACAACACAGAGTTGTGGTTAAATCCTCAGATGCTAGGGCCAGATTATCTGTGTGAAAATTCCAGCTCCTTAACTTAATGATCATGTAATCTCAGCTAAGTTTCTTCACTTTTTGAGCCTCAGTTAACTGGTCTGCAAAATGGGGATAATAATGGTATGTACAGCATAAAACTGTTGTGAAGACTGAGTTGATACGTGTAAAACACTTAATGCAACCACGTAGTAAGAGCCATGCAAATGTCAACTATCACTTTTCATTTTTCTTTTCTCCAACAGTGCCAGGCACCTAGAATATGTTTTCAAAATTACTTCTAACATGAATCCACTCATTCTCCGGCTGTTTCCTCGGTACATGGTGTTTCTCTCCCACTAGAGGGCAGATTCCAAGGACAACCACTCCTTGTGTTTTCTCCTTCCCCTGTATCCGTTCAGGGTCTACCATAGTAGGAAGAACTTGACATGTACTTAATAAATCCTTAGGAGATGAACAAACCAAGAAGGCTCTGGGCTTTGTGGAAATTCTCATTTGAATTTCTCTTCTGCATTTTCTCTCTCCTTTAATTGCACATCTCTTCTTTCTACCTGAAATCAGATTAAGCCCCACTGAGCTTAAACCGACAGAGTTTCAAGGCATTTTCTTAATGCTTAAGAACTGACTATAATCCTTTTCTTTTCTGGCTACTGGCAGTTGGTCAGGCAGGTGACTGAGATAAAGACTTTAATCATTTCCAAAATAAGGTGTTGGTTTACAAAATGTCAGCCCTCCACTGCACTGGAGAGTCATTTATGATGACATTGCAGCCAAGGAAAAGGACCCCAAGAAACCTTAATTGGTTTCAACTGATTTCAGGAACAAGATCTTCCGTGTAATTAACTGCAAAACTCATAAAACTCGTAAAACAAGCAGAGCAATCATAGGACACTGCAGTGAGAACAGAGACAATGGCTCAAGGTCAGACCTGTGCACCCCAGATCCCTTAAGGAATGCAGGCCAGACCCCACCTCAAATGCACTTGTTTGGGGGAGGGTTGGCTTCTTATCAGGGCTTGACTTTTCAAGGTCATGAAAAGAGATGCCCCCAGCAAGATTTCTTAGTTGCCCTTCGATCCACACTCAGGTGAGCCCAGAAAAAAAAACATTGGTGAGTGGGGAAACCAGGAGGGCTGATTCGCTTTGGGCAAGACACCATGTCCCCCGAAAAGGTGAGTGTGGAATCAAAACTAAAAACATGAGAGCATGGCAGCTGAGGCCATTTCAGGTGGCACCTGGGCTCACACTCACACGGCAGACCTCATTAACTTAGAACAGGAATGGCAAATGGGGTTCATTTTCTGGTAGACATTTCTGATAGATTATAGTGGCTGTTGGAACACTGTGTTCAGAAGGGTTCTTCTGCTGCATTTCAGCTGAACAAGAAAGAAAGCTGTGATCATTCAGCAATGTCTGCTGTGGCAGAGGTAGAGGAAGTGACACCCTGTACCAAGCGCTTGCCATTCTCGACTTGGAATGATGGGGGCTGGGCAGATTTTTCTTTGAAATGCTGAATATCTGTAAAGCTCTGTCATATTATTTTCAACCACAGTTTCCCTTGCAAACAACAACATACATTACAGATATGAATACCCAAGGTAGAATACTTATTCAAATTTTCCAATCAGTGGACTCTCCTATTCCATGCTTCCTTACCATGAGAGCCCCTTTGGCAGGTTTGGCAGTGAGAGAAACAGGTCTATATGAGGAGCTGTCTTATAATAAAGGAAAGAAACCTAAATCCAGTGTCATGCATGGCAAACTCCTTCCTGAGTAAAACCGCCTTGAAGCAAACCCTATCCACGGGTCCCCAACCTCCGGGCCATGGACCAGTACCGGTCCAGGCCTGTTTGGAACTGGGCTGCACAGCTGGAGGTGGTCTTGCATGTAACAGGCTTGGATCATCCCGAAACCTTCCCCCTTTCCTCCCGGTTGATGGAAAAATTGTCTTCCACAAAACCAGACCCTGGTGCTAAAAAAGATTGAGAACCGCTGCAGTATACACCCACTCCTTATTTCTATAAGTGGGTTCAGGCGGGTCCTAAAAAGAGAGATCTGGCTCATTCTCTCCATTTACTAGAAGAATCAGCTGGGGAATAATTCACCTGTTTCCTAGAGCTTGAGGCCTGTCACTGGGTCAGAACACTAGGAGGGAACCAAAGGACATGTGCAGGACAAAAGATCACACCACCAAAGGCAACTCAGTCCCCCTACTGACACTGGCCTGTGTCAGCTCTGACAGCCATGTGGCAAATCCACCCCTCCACTACTGTTCACAGCGACAGCTTGAGAGAGGGCTGGGGAGATTCTCTCTTTCTGGAGGGGAGTCAGAACATCAAGAGACAACTTCTTTGCACATTTGGTGGGGCTCTGCAGTCCAATGGAGAACTCATTGCTGATTTACGGGAGGGGGAAGTTTCCCTGCATATCTGAACCTGGAGTGCCAGAGACTGACAGTAACTCTGGAATAAAGACAGTGAGCACAAAGATTTCTAAAGGCATTTAACTCTTTTCAAAGCCTGCCCTGTAGGTTTTCAGTGGAAGTCTCAGATGTAAGGAATGGAAAATGGGTTTTCTGTGAAACAGCGGTAGAACTTTGACATTCTGGCTGGTCAGCTCCCCTTCCTCACAGAGGAAAACAAGAAGACCTCTTCAACATCACCAAGAAAGACATTGGAAAAAAGTCAACAGAGTCAGACTAATTACTGGCTCAGAAAAAGTCATTGTCCTCCTCGCTTCTTCCCTATTTTGACATCAATAGCTGAAGAATTTCTAGTTTTTAACAAACTTCTCAATGAAAATAGGAGCAACTTTTCTATTTCACCTTTCCATGATGTAAAAATTCTCAAAGGAAAAAAAAAAAGCGGGCACTACCATCTAATTGGAAATGAAGTTAAACTCAATGAATTTACATAAATACATTGGGTTGCTTCGGTATTGTCATTAAGTCTCCATGTGCAAATCAGAGTTTGTCCCTGCAAGACTGTGTCTTAGAATGTGCCACGTGAAACTGTTCTCATCTCGCAGGCAGCCTGGCTTCCATGTGACCAGCACGTGAATTACAATCTCTCTGAGGACAGAGGCAAGGCTGATATTTCTCTGTTGTACAAACGTGTTTCACTTGATAAATATTTATAAAGCATCCACAGTGGTTGTTCCCTAGCACACTTACAAAACCCAAAAGTAAGTAAAACAGATGGATGCCTACCTTCATGAATCTTAAATCTAGCTGGAAGAGACAGATGATAAATAAGTAACCCAATCAATAAACAAGATCCTTTCAGGTGGCGACACACTCTATAATGTACTATATAGAAATAAGGCAGTGATGACATAAAAAGCAATGAGAAGAGAAGAATTCTAAGGGCTGAGAACTAAATAATAAGGAATCAGCCATCATTCCTAACAAGTGAGTCATCTTGGCATGTCCCCAGAGCAGAAGGCTCACCAGCACAACTGGCACCTGCTCAGTAAGCAAGAAAGACACAAGAGGGGAACGAAGGAGTGGAAAGTGGATAGGTCATGGTGTAGATTCTGGGTTGTATGCTAAGTCCAATGAGAAGCATGTGAAGAGGTTTAAATGAGACAATGACATAATCTGATAAAAGATCACTCCGTCTTCTACTTGGAAAATGGACTGTAGAGACTAAGAATAGATGCAATCTCATGTGTACATTCTCATTCTAAATGTGGGGTGGGAACAGGTGAGGGAGTGTTGAGCAGGAGCAAACAGGCAAGAAATGAGCATGTACACACAAAAAAGAAATGAGCAGAACGTATTACTCAGGTATAAGAAAAGCTGCTATAACAAAAAGATTTCACAATACAGTAGCTCAAAAAGGGTATAAATTCATCTCTCCTTCCTACACATTTAATCCTCCTTCCTACATACATAATCGAGCATTCCAGGATTTGCAGGATGGCCCTTGTCCTACAAAGTGATCAAGGACACAGCCACTGAATTGACCTAGCCATGCCCAACCTATGGCTTTCACCGTGGGGTCCCAAGCAGATGCTCCGGTTCTGCCATTTCCCAGCCATTAAGAAGGGGCAAAGGGAGAACTCCAGGAACTGTTGCGCTCATCGGCATTTCACAACTGGCTCTCTTGGGGGCAAAAACCTGATTTGTAGCATTTTCGAGTTTTTACATCATAAATACTTATACATGGCTGATTTCAAACTGCCAGCTTCACTTCACTGAATTCAGAGTTGGAAAGAGATTAACACAACGGTGTCACAGGACACAGGACAGAGCTGCAGTATGCCATGGGCTCCAGGACAAAACTAATACCATGTTGGATTGTGACAAGGCACAGCATACCCAAGAACTCTAAACTATAGGGTTTGGAGGAAGCCACGCATTGATTAGTGTGAGAGGACCTGAAAGTTTGCTTAAATTCATAGGGAAGGAAAGTTTAAAATGATAGGAGTAGAGTAGAGTGGATTCTCACTGCAGTAAAAACTATTCTGGATGATACTGTAATGATGGATGCCAGCCATTATGCATTTGTAAAAGAAATCATAGAGTTTACAAAGCAGACAGTGAATGCCAATGTGAATTATGGACTTTAGTTAATAACGATCTATCATTTAGGCTTATTGGTTGTAAGCAATGTACCACACTAATGCATCTGTTAATAATAGGGGGAGGTAGGAGAAGGTGTATGAGGGAGTATATTGGAATTGTCTGTATTTTCTGCTCAGTTTCTCTGTATACCTAAAACTGTTCATAAAATGGTGTATTAGTTTAAAATTATACAGAAGGAATTACCATGGGCATGTGTGTAAATGTGAATGGTATGTTTGTGCTGTGTATACATGGTGGGGTGTAGTGGGCACTGGTAGAAGGGACGTCATTGATCTGATGTCAGGAGACCTAACTAAGTTACTCCCCGACACCTGCACCTCCGACCCAGCCGAGTGAGAACAAAAGGCAGTCCTAGGGAGAAAATGCCCATCTTTCTTCAGTCAGCATGCAGCTCTCTTCTACAAGGTCACTAATTTGGATCTCACGAATGTGGGCCTGCCTGGCACTACACTGTCATTGACTAGGGACATTTCCAATTGGAAGAATTTTAAATCAGGGGTCCTCGCTGTCTTTTGCCCCTTTGCTTGCAATTCTCCTTCCTGCAGTCTTACTGGAAATAACCATCAATGCGTGTTCTTTTGGGTCCAGGGGAGACACCAAGATGGTGTGTGAGAGGAGTCACTGTCTACTCCCCATCCTTTCCCCCCAAACAAATAACGATCATGCCTTAAAATGTCCAATTTCCTTTCTATTGTCTGTGGTAGGCTGAACAACGGTCCCCAAAGATGAGTGACTATGTCCTTATCCCCAGAACCTGTGAATATGTAATCGCAAGGGTCCTCACAAAACAGAAAACCATGTAACAAGGGAAGTAGAGGGGCAAATAGAAATACTAGAGGATGTCATGCTGTTGGCTTTGAAGGTGGAGGATGGGCCATGAGCCAAGAAATACAGGTGGCCTCTAAAAGCTAGAGAAGGCAAGGAAATTGATTCTTCCCCAAAGCATCCAGAAGGAATGCAGCCGCTGATCCATTTTAGGATGTTTGACTTCCAGAACTGTAAGAAAATAAATCTGTGGGGGTTTTTTTTAAGACACTGAGTTTATGGTCATTTGTAGCAGCAACTTGTGACACAATCAGGAACTAATACATACCCCTTCTACCTGAGAATCTGTTCTCTCTCTCTTTCATCAGACTATCCAGATGTCCCTTCTTCTATGTATCCCCTTCTTTCAGCTCCTGTCTTAAGTCTTTGTTTTCTGGGCTGAGCCCAAACTGAAAACACACCACTATCTTGCCTCTCTAGTCTTAGATTGGCACAATTGGTGGCTGGCAGATGAGGGCACTCGATAAGCACTTGTTTAATGAATGAATACATTTTGTTTTCCAAGTTCATTCCATGTTTAAAGGGATAGCATGGAATTTTGTTCAGGTTTTTTTTTAGTGTTTTGTTTTTAGTTGTGCTGTTTGCTTGATCTACCCTCTCTCCCATAAGAAAGCACCCACCCACACATTGGCTTCTAGCTGTAAATACATATGGCTTCATTTTCTTGTTTTTGACCTGGTCCTGTGGTCTGAACTCTTTATGGAGCTCCAGTTCCCAGGACTTCCTGATGCTAAATGGATATCTCAACTTCTTTTTATGTGAGGCATCAATCTAAACTAGAAGCAGATGGGGAGCTCTGGAGAGCCTTCGAATAGACAGCCTCCGGGTTGGGGTCAAAAAGATACAGTGACTATATCTAAGACAGCTCAACAGTCAGTACGTGGAACTGAGGAAGGAGTCCTTGGAGCTGTGTAGGCCTATTGGGTTCATAAAAAGGACACTGCTCCCAAGTCACAGATTGTACCCCTAACCCAGCCATCTATCTCCAATATGCAATGTCCTAGGTCACAAGGAGACCAGACAACAAATTACAAGCAGATAGAATTCTAAAATGAAAATACAACTCAAAGAATTTTTCCTTCTGAGAATGGGTCGTGAAATTTAAGAGTGTACAGAAATGCATTGTAAAGGAACTTAGAGACCCATAGCTCAACTTCTTGGTAGAGCCGGGCTAAGGACTCCTGCTCCCAGGTCTCAGTTCTCTGAACACGACTTAGACGGCAAATGGTTGGGTCAAGTCTCACCACATGAGTACAAGAAGGAGGGCACATTCGTTTTTAATTCAGAACAGGTCAGAATGGAATGAGATGATGAAAGATCACATCAACTTGCTAGACTTTAACATTAAATCATTTCAACCAAGAACACACACACTACAGGGAAGAATGATGCTCTGCTAAGGTGACAATGGATGTGGTGAAAAATCAGCATTTCTCACCCTCTTCTCTCTTTGACTCCTTTCCATGAATCTGAAACTGCCAAGTGTCAGATATTTCCAGTTACTTAGCAAGCGCTGTGAGATGGAGCTGAGATAACACTGGGCAGCAGCCTTCAGAGATGGTACCATTTAAAAGTCTCAAGTGGATTTGCCTTATGATGAGAGCTGAGAAGGAGGAAGACACCAATTAAACGGAATCCTCAGGCACAGACATCTGATTACCAGCCTTTGTCGGGTGGAAACTGCTCAGGACCACCTCTACTGTGCTAGACCTCATCTGGAGTGATTGCCTACCTCTTAGAATGACCCACAGCCTACTGACAGAACATTACTTCAGTCATTCCAAATGAGGCCCCACTGCCAGTAACCACCATTTGGCCTTTCAGTAGGGGTTCACCTAAGACTGGTTTCCCAGGTCTTAAGTAGAAAACCTTACATGAGCTTCAAAACGAGAAAAGGTCCCAAACCCATGCTTCTCTAAAGAGGATTGCCAGAGTCCACCTGCCATGAAGAAAGGCACTATGACTTGGTAGATCTGTCGTGTTCCATTACAGACAAGCCTCGTACAATGGCCTTCCCGTGGTGCTCAGCTCCAATCTTAAACTGCAACCCATGACACGACTGGGAGAAAGTTTATAAAAAAAGAAATAGAACTAGTTAAGAACCATAAAGAAAAAGTTTGATCTCCCTTGTTATCAAAGATGTTTAAGTTTACATAACACTGAGATTCCACTCTTGTCTGTAAGATTTGAGAAAAGTTGGGATGTAATAAACATCCCCAGAGTGTGCTTGTGAGCATATGAATTGGTTTGACTATCTTAGACTGAAAACTAGTTCTTTGGATCAAAAACCTTAAAAAGAACCATTTGAACTTGTCATACACTTTTGCAAAAGTACTTAAGGCCAATTACCCAACACTTAAAGCACGAAAATCTTCAATAGAATCTACCACAGCAACAATTTTTAAAAACTTAATGAAAGGAAACACTCTAAATGGTCCCTAGATAACTATTATGTACCTTCATGAGGGAATAGTATGCAGCTCTTAAAATGATATATAAACATCATCTTAAAACATTGTAAAGTGCAAATATTGCCATATTAAATTTGAAGAAAAGGATACAATTGTGTATACAGTACAGGGACAACCTCTGGGGGAAAGCCTGTAGTAATGTAAGCACATCAAGATGCAACTGGGTGGTAAGACTGTGGGAGATGTTTTTGTTCTTATTATTATTTTGCATTTTCCAATTTTCACAATAAGCACATACTATTTTTATAGTCAGAAAAAAAACTATGCTTTTAAAACATAAGTAAAAATAAAAGTGCAAGGAAAATGTAGCCCATTTATACCTTTACTGTAGGGAACATTAACTGTAGGAAAACTCACATCACATAGTATTTTAATCCATATGCAAATAAAACCACAGATTTTATATGCAGATATTCATGAATATGGAGAGCCTGGCAGCTGAAGCTAGTACTTTGATGTAAGCCAATGCATACAGAGCTATTAGAAAGAGGATTTGTGATAATCCTGTTGACACAACTCAGAGAACCTTACCTTTCCAGACCTTGACTTAAGCACAAAAATATTGTAGAAAGACAAACAGCATGGGGTAATTTAGCAATTAAGGGAACTGCAGTAAACGAATAGTAGGATGAGTTCATTTATCTTCGTTACCAAGGTTTCATTAGTAGATTTCTTTGGAGGGTAAGGAAATAAAAAACACTGCAAGCTAATATTTGCCTTGAGAAACACTGAGGTGCAGGAAATGTCTCTTTTGCCATTTTGGAAAATCTCAGGCCATAAAACACTACAGAGAAACTTTTTGGATTCCCACAGAGTGTCATGGGACAAACTGTGTCCCTGGCCACGGAATGACCCTCTCCGGGATGAGACCCCCGGAGTTTAGTTCATGTCCAACACCAAACAGTTTTGTGCACAGCAGATTCAGAAACATTCACGTTAGATTTGTTTTCAGGAGGCAGCTTTGACTTCCCTCCAAAACTAGTGCCTCATTGAATCTGCTCTGACTTGAGACTTTTGATAGTATGTTTTGCCATTAAAAATATATGGAGCAACAGAAGAGACTATATTTTAGGAAGTTGCTAAAGAGAGAATCTTTATAAAGATGGTACATTGTTTTAAAGGCCCAATAAACAAGGAACATTATGAAGGGCCCTGGGATTGGAGTTGTAGAGCTGAATTTCAGCATGCAATTGCACACACCTTGAGTTCATCAGAGAAACCCCAGCTCTCATCAGTCTCAAGGGGACCTATAATCCAAAAGTCAATTAAAAGCCATTTGTTTAAGCAGATCCAGGATTTGTCCACAGGAAGGGCTTGGTGGCAGCGTGCTAGCTGGCAAACGATTGCTGTGAAGCTGCCTTCACATAGCAAGCACGTTCATTGTACCCACAGCATGTGACATGGGTCAGTAGGAGTGGGAACATTTTCTAAAGATGATTTGCATCAGACTAAGAAAATGTTGTTTGTCCATGTTTTTGCTGTTATTTTCTCACCAGTAGTATTATTGCTATTGAGAGATACTTTGGAGATGAAGGGGCCAGCTCACAGCGTTTGGTTTCAGCATTGGCTCTGAGGTCTAAAAATACTCTATAATCTCCATTGGTGACTTTTAATGCATAGAGAAGATCCAGAGAATGCGGTGCTTCTCTACAGAAGGCAAGCCCAGGAAACCAAAAGTGCATGAGGGGACAGAGGCCTGCTGCCACCAAAGCCAAAGGACCCGGGCTGATGGGCACCTCAACTGAATCTCGCCCATTTCATACCTGTCTCCTTAAAGACCTTCTTACCTCTTCACCCTGTCCCAGTTTCATTTAAAAAAGTAAGGGCAGTAATTTTACCAGCCAACTCTCTTGGGGTGGTGGTAAGAATAAGGCATTGATGAATTTAAAAAGATGGCAATAAACTTTGCAAGAGAGGAAAGCTTGATCAAATTTACATAATCATGATGTTTTCAATAATGACAGTCTCCACTCAGGCTTGGATGTCAACTCTCCTGGAGGTGTTAACATCATTATTCCACAGGAATAATCCACAAGAAAACACACAAAAGCAAGACAATATTATTTCCAAAGCTCTGTTGGATGATGTGGAAATCAGCATTAAGTGAGCTGATGGTGCCTCATTAAATAAGAGATCTTGTTTCTCCTATGCTTCCACAGAGAATGCATTAATTCAGAAAACATCTCAATAGTTGGGGGAAGTAATTCTCTCCTAGAATGCAAAAATATGCCAAACACTATGTTGAAGATCCTCATGGACTGTTGTTCAGCCACAATGACCTCCGGAGGGAGTTTCCCAAGTATTCACATAGTATCATTACATGACAAATACATAGAAATGTGGAATGGCTATTCAAGATGGCCATTAGAATAATTAACAAGTTTGTTACCTCCCAATGACCACCATGAAAACAAAATCCCCAGTACAGCTATTAGATATTCAGTGAAACATTGTGGGGGTGCTCCACCTTCAGGGCCCCCCTGGCCACCACAGATGAGAATAAGTCTACCAAGACATGATCTGCTTGGGGACGAAAGGTGGCTAATCTCTTAAAGGGGAAGGGCCAAGAGCTTTTTCTTCAATAGGCTTTTATTGGGTTCGTTTTGCACAGGAATACAGATAAAGCTCATTAATCATTCTCAGGCAATAAGGATCAAACAATAGGTAACAAAAAATTCTGAGGGCCTATTTTGAGTCAGGGTCAGGTAGCTAAAGAGCAATAAAACTTTGAGGAACAAATTCACTTCTTGCTTGGACCCTTATCTAATTGACAGCATTCTAAACAAATCAGGTTTCACAGGATTTTACATATTCTTTCTTAGGCCTGATTGCCCTAGGGAACCTGCTCCTTCCAGCACAGGGCGGTACCCACCACCAGCATTGTTTCAGGCTTAAGGCATTGTTTCAGTCAGGGATAGTAAGGCAACCAAGAGATTAGGAGATTTCTTGCAGACAGAATGAGGACTCAGGATATGTCATAGCCAAGGGGCTAGGGTCCATCACCCCCTTTTGCTGTAGCCCCCCAAGTCCTTCCTTGGGGCCTCCACATGATCGTGCCTGTCTTAGGTCATTCCCCCCTTGTGGAATCTTACCAGACATTGGCTAACCGACCAAGCATTGGGGGCCAGTTATGGATGGAGGAAAAGGAGCAGAAGTGGTGCTCCTGCCAGGGAGATAAGCTTTGTCTCCTTAGTGGCTTATGGTCCAAAGGTCACTCACTCAGCCTTAGCCATGGGGTGGTTACAGCTTCTGAAACCAGGCAGGGCGGTTCCCAACGAAACATAACACTGGGAAGAATTTCAATGTCAGATGCTAGAAAAATGGTAATAAATTATGGTATATCTATAAAGTGTTTATGAGGCTGTCAATGAAAATTATGGTCATGAAGAATATTTAAGGACATGAGAATAAAGCTTGTGATGTGTTAAATAAATAAATCAGTATTAAAAAAATATAAAGCATGATCACAGATGAGTTAAAAACAATAATCTCTCTAACAAAGATAACCACTAGTAACATTTGTTATATCTATCCTCTTCCTAAACAAGTGACTTTTATCTTCTTTACAGTTCTGTGTTTTAAATGATAAACAGCTTAAAGATAAACACCGTGATGTTCTTTCTGATCAAAGGGGAATTTTTTAATGTAAATATCTAGAAATTAAGAGTTTTTTCTAAAATTAGGAGGACACTTTTTTTCCCTCCAGGATACTAAACTCAAGGGAAGAGATTTTGAGTCTATTGCTGGCAGGAACTTAAACTCCTTGAAAACCTCCTCTCCCTTTTTCTTTCCCCAGATGCTCTGAGTCCCAAGATAGAACACAGCAGAGCTCACAACTCTTGTCCTGTTCCTAGCAAGTGAATTTTGGCACAATTATGGACACCCAGAATTCCCCAACTCATGACCTTCTAATGGGCCCTGAAGTGGAGAACCATCTGTTGCTGGCACTTGGAAGCCAGCCTGAAGTGTATGGATCTGAGGATAAAAATAGTTTCAAATGCCGGATTCCACATCCACCATCATTGGCCAGTGAGCCTTGGCTTTGAGTATTCCCCTGCCAGGAGCATCTTCTCCAAGTCAGGTACAGCAGAAAAGGCACAAGCTGAATCCACATAGAGTCCTGGTTCTGCCTGTTATGAGTTGTGTGGCTTTAGGCAGATAATTCAACCCCTCTGACCCTCAGTTTCCTCACCAGTACAATAGTATCTACTTCTAGAGTATCATTGCCAGGATGAAATGAGAGCACATATGTAAAGACTGTGGTCAAGGGCACCTGTGCACTTCGGCAGCAGCCCCCCATCACATCTCAGGTGAGGGTTTAGCCTGGTGCTACTGCTGTGGAAATATATTGATCCATAAGACACAGCATCGATCCATCATGAGCAAAAACCTCACTGCAAAGACATGAAAAACAATGACACTAATTCAAGACTGTCTTCAATTAAGGGCTTAAATTAGAGTTAATAATTCCAGAAAGAATTTAAACTAAAAAAAAGAAGCAAAATAAAGGCTGGGGTAATCAGAATTGGTCATGGAGGAAGGGACATTTGAACTCGGCTTTGGAGGCTAGGTAAGAAAAATAATTTTTCCCTATCTCTCTGAGCTACCATACTATTTCTTAGTAAAATGCACCCAACATGACCACCCTTCAATCCTAAATCTAAAGTCATAAAAAAGAGGAGCCAAATTTGCTTTAAATACCTATCCCTCACAATTGGCCTCCTTCCTCTCCTTTCCATCCTACTCCTATTTTTTCATTTTAAGGAGAGTTTGGTAAGAAAAAATGACAAAAATGGGAACAATCACAAGTTACCAAAGTCTACAAGAGTTACTATGG
>PVKM010006848.1:0-35606 GCA_004027735.1 Carollia perspicillata
TTTTCTTTTGTACTTGCTGAAGACAGTAAATTAGCAAGTCATCTTCAGCCCTCGTGCAGTAGCTGAGTTGATTGGAGCAACATCTCATACACCAAAAAGTTGTGGGTGTGATTCCCCATGGGGCACACGCCTGGTTTGTGGGTTCATCCTGGGTCAGGGTGTGTACTGGAGGCAGGCGATTGATGTTTCTCTCTCACATCAATGTTTCTCCCTCTCTCCCTCTTCCTTACGCTCCCTCTAAAATCAATGAACATGTCCTCGGGTGAGGATTTAAAAAAAATACATCTTCAAATGAAAAACTCTCTTTGGTGCATCTGATAATATAAAAAATTACATGAAGAAAAAAACCTGCTTGAACTTTTCACAAGTTTTATCTTGAATTTACAATATCTGAGAAAGTCTGTATATAAATGCACTCTTCAGAAAGCTACATGTTCCCATTTCACCCACTGGTGGCTCTCATCTGGTATTCCATTTTGAAGGAGGACAGAAGGGCCTCATGAGGGAGACAGCAACTTTTAAAGATAGTAAGTACACAATTTTCATCTTTCTCTTTATAGGCATAGACTGCTAAATCTAAATAATGGGTATGTGATTTCTTGGAATAATATATAAAACCTATGGGTTACCAACTGATTATCAATGTTCAATATTTTGTGAATTTGACCACATATAATCTGTCAAATTCTATCATTGTTATTAATCAGGATCTCTTTAACATGTGTACTAAAACATTTAGATTACTAAATATCCTTTGTACTAATAGTGTAAAATTATAAAGATAACAGTTCTCTTCAAAATCACTAATTAGAAAGGTAGCAAATACCACACACACACCACACACACCCCAAATTACAAGGAATATTGGCTTTCTTTTGGAGTTCTATTTGCCTTTTTTGGAGCTCATATAAAAGCATGAATTCATGTCTATTAGAGATTTCAAAATAAAGGGAAATAAAATTTCTGCATTGTTTTAAGAACTGGCCCTCCTATAAGTCAGTAAATTGATGATACTTTACGATGGTTCTCTAGGCAAGTGTTCAAGATCTCCTGGTGCATAAACAAGTAATGTGAGTAATACCCGTGTCATGCCACACACTTAATAAAGAAGCTCCTGATAGTATTATTGATGATTTAAGCATTCTTAAAGTGCTTCATCTCTTCAAACACATTTTTCATAATGCCTAATGCTGTTTCTGTCTTGTGACTAAGCAGATAACCATGGTTATTTTTATTCAGTAAGTCACTTCCTGAATTGTTTGGTGTTGCCATGGGTATAAAAAGCATCATGTAAAACACAGTTCTATTCAATAAACATTTGCTCTTTTTTCCCCTAAGAAAACTGATATGTCGAAAAAAGCAGTTATACTAAAGAAGCTTTCAGAGGAATGATGGCTCTAAAATCACTAGTTGGCAGTTTCACATACACGTCTCAAAATCCATTAGAAAGTAGTAGTTTCATTAGTGAATTTAATACTGTTCTCAGGAAAATTTTCCATACAATTACATAATTATAAGTATTTTAATGTTCTTTAGCTGGCAGTCTCATGGATTGAGTTATTATTCTTGAGATATCCATATAATTTTCAAATTTTTAAATCAACATCTTTGTGGGTTATGGTTATCTTTGTATTTGGGAGTATATGTTATAGACAAGAGAAAATAGGGGTTTGCTGCACAAACAATACTCGGTACACTAAATACGCAACCAAGAATCCTTACATTAGCATTTGAAGTCACAAATTTGGCTTAGAAATGCAGTTTAGTCAAGACCTGGCTTCTTTAGTTGCCAGCTGTGTAAAATATCAAATTTATGAGATTACATTATTATTATTATTATTTTTCAAATCTGGAAATATTCTCACATCAACCTTTGAGTCAATATTTAGACTCAGTTGCTGATATAGCATCTATATTAGCAAATGTGAGCTATGACTTGTCTGGGACTGTCCGAGGTTAAATAAAACTCATACATGCAAATGTATCATTATAGATTGTTCTAGTTTCTATGATCAAAAAGTATACAGTGTTATCTGGACCTGTAATATATAGTTGGTAGGAATGTAAAATAGTGTAACAACTTTGTAAAACAGTTTGGTATTTTCTTATATTTTGAAAGATATAACATACGACACATTAATTCTAATTTTTAAAAGAGAAATGGAAAGCTTTGTCCCCACAAATATTTATGCATGGATATTTTGGTAACAGTTTTTATAACATACAAATATTAGAAACACCATAATTGTTCCTCAGTTGCTAAATGAATAAATGAATTGTGGTGCATCAATAAAATGAGACATTTCTCAGCATTAGTAATGAACAGATAGTTGATACACACAGCAAAATGAATACATTGTAAGAAATATTAAAGAAGCTAGACATAAAATAGGGACTATTTGCATAAAATTATAGAAAAGAAGTTCTAATCTATTATACTAGAATGCAAACTCATTATTCTGGGTCAGGGGAGGTAGCATTCACTAAAAAGAAGCATAAGGAAAATTTCTAGGGTGTGGACTTGTTCTATAAATTGATCTGTTGATTATTATACAGGTATATGTAAATCTGTTGCAACTCAGGATTATACTCTAATATGGGTAAATTTTACTAAATGTATATTATATCACAACAAAATCTACTTTTTTCAACCATAACAATATATTTATTTTTAGATTGTATTAGATGAGTATATCTTTTTCTAACTTTTCATTATGTTTAACAAATATTTTGTTTATGCTATTACAGTTGTTGTACTTATTCCCCCTTTGTCCCCTCCACCCAGACCAGCCCCCCCTTCCATAATCCATCCCCTTACCATTGTCCTTGTCCAGGGTCCATCATATCTGGTCTTTGACCAATCCCTTCACGTCACTTCAATCTATCCCCACTGCCCACCTCCCCTCTTACAGCTGTCAGTCTGTTCCATGATTCTATGTATCTGGTTCTCTTTTTCTCATTAATTTATTTTGTTCATGAAGTTCCTCTTATAGGTGAGATCACATTGTATGTGTCTTTCGCTGACTGGCTTATTTCACTTAGCATAATATTATCCAGTTCCATCCACACAGTCGTGAAAGAGAGAAATCCCTTCCTTCTTTCTGCTGTGTAGTATTCTTTTGCGTAGGTGTACCACAACTTTTTTTATCCACTCATCTACTGATGGGCACTTAGGCTGCTTCCTAATCTTGGCTATGAAAGCTGTGCTGCTATGAACACTGGGGTGCATATTTTCTTTTGAATTGGTGATTCAGGATTCTTAGGGTATATTCCCAGCAATAGAATCCCTGGGTCAAAAGGCAGTTCATTTTTAGTTTTTTTGAGGAAACTACGTACTGATTTCCACAGTGGTTGCACCAGTCTGCATTCCCACCAACAGTGCACTAGGGTTCCTTTTTCTCCAAATTTTCATTGGCACTTGTTGTTTGTTGATTTATTAATGATGGCCATTCTGACAGGTGTGAGGTGATATTTCACCATGCTTTTAATTTACATCTTTCTGATGGCTAGTGATGTTGAGCATTTTTTTCATGTCTATGGACCACCTGTATATCCTCCTTGGAGAAGTGTCTATTCAGATCCTTTGCCCATTTTTTAATTGGATTATTTCTCTTCCTGGTACTGAGTCATATGAGTTCTTTATATAAAGTCTATGTTTAAATGTGTATGATAATAGCACACGAGTAAATAATGGAGAACGTATCTTAGTTTGAAAAGTCCTGGTTGTCTTTTTGATGAAGTGTTAATGGAAACAGAATCTGGTGTATCAGGTAGTCAAAGAGTATTGTGAGAAGGGCAGGACGAAAGAAGAGCCTACTACAAGTGAGGAACATGCTGCATGTGCATGTAGTATGTAGTAGTCATTTAAAAAACCGAAAGTAAACTGTAGATGGCATTCACAGGCTGATGGGGAGAGGGAGGTGAGAAAATGCTGGGGAAGTGAATTAGCGCCACATTAGGTGAGGTATGCCATATTGAGAATTTTACTGCAACTGCAAGAAAGTTTGGTTAGAAATGGTAGAATAAAATCAGAACAGCCTCTCCCAACTGGTTAATTTATTTGTGATGGAGCTTCAGTTGAAGTGAGAACGAGACATAGATGTTTGCTGTGCCTATCTGTGTTTCACAATCTTCAAGCTCTACTCATAAAGTAATGGAAGTAAATATTAGAATTTAGTTAATGAACTTACCATCTTCCTTATATGTTGTATTTCCAGAAAACCCAAGAAAGGCACTGAAATACTGTAAGAAATAGGAGAAACTTTAATAAAATGCCCAGTGTACTAGGTTGAATTGGGCCCCTTCCAAAATTCATGCCCATCTGGAACCTCAGAGTGTGATCTCATTTGAAATAGCGTCTTTTCAGGTGTTGTTAGTTAAAATGAGCCATTGTGAACCTGGAAGGGCCATAAACCTCATATTTGCTATTTCTGTGTCTAAGTTAATCATGTGAAGATGCAGAGAGAAGGTGATGTGATAACATAATCATAGCTTGTGCAGCTACAAACCAAGGGTTGCCAGCAACCACCAGAAACTAGAAGACAGGCAAGGTGCAGACTCTGCCTTAGAGCTTTTAGAAGGAAGAAACCCCAGTGATATCAAGGTTTTTAACTTCTATACTCCTGAATTAAGAGTAAATAAATTTCTGTTGTTTTAAAGCACCAGTTCTTGCTAATTTGTTACAGTGGCTGTGGGAAGCTAATACTTTTTCTTATGTGAAATACAAAAATGAATGATCTCCCGATGTAAACACAGACTAAGGAGTGAAAATATAGAGGGAGAATAATACCACTTATTATAAAATAAAAGTTTAAAAATTAATTTAATATAATCATTTTAATTAATAATTAATCATGCTTAGATATGTTTAATACATATTTGAATAAAACTTTAAAATATAAATGAGAAAAATACTACCTTTGAATGATCAAGAAATTATCATCTGTTTGTTAGAAAGGCAGTTAGAAATGGAAGATACATACTTTTCTCAAAATAAATTTACCCATCCACTAAATAGTAATAAAACTAGTAAATTAACTTTTGTATGTTTGAGGGGAATAAAAAATAATAATACTGAGATTTATTTAGACAGTGAATACTAATGTAAACAAGAAAATCTTAAAAAATTAAATTTATAAGTGTGGAAGACTACCACCTCTATATATTAAAACACATTGTGCATTTACTAGGTTTTATATCGCTGAATTGTGAACCACAACAGGGAGCTGTAAAATGATCCAAAAACATTTAGTGTATGGTTAAAAATATATTTATAATTAATGGGAATAATTTAGTAGATTTGCTTGAAAGACAGCTACCCATTTGAGGGGAAAAATTAAGCTGGATTTCCCATGTTATGCCTGATATCAATGCACATAATTGTTATTACAATAAATATTTTTGCAGAAGGATGGGCATCTATTTTGTTCAGTGAAGTGTTCTAAGTACCTAAAGGACCACTTGCCATGAAAATTAATATATGTTTCATAACAAATATAATCTGTAGTAGAAAGAAATGCAATTTAACACTACACTCCATGTAGAGGACAAAACATAAATACTGGAATGAGATGCACAGGAAAAAAATACTCATCAAGGAAAAGGTTGACAAAAAGCTAATTGTTTTAATTTACAATGGATTCATTAAAAATAACAAGAAAAGCAGTTTGCCAGAGAAACAAACAAGTTGAATAAAAAATGATTAAAAATTCTCAGTAAACTTTAGAAAATATTTCCTTCTCATTTATAATTTGAGAAATGCACATGAAAGTCAGATATTATTTTATTTTGTGTCAAATAGGTACAGAAGTATGCATATGTTTGACACTATTCAGTGTTTGTGAGAAAGCATAGAATACAGTTTCAAATACTATTGGAACCAACTATTTGGTGGATAATTTTGGCAATATCCATGAAAATTAAAATGTAATGTATATTCCAATGGGCATAAATTGCACTACTAGAAATTTGTTAGCATTTATGCAGATTATATAAATGTGTTTATTACCAACATGGAATACTTATTGGACTTCACCTATAAAACAGGAATATTTTTGAGACTGGTGAGAAAAAGGTAAACAAGGAAGATAAGGTTCTTTGACACCATAGGTGTAACTAACTGAAGAGTTCTCATATTAGTTATTCTAGTTAGAAGGTAGTATAGCTATACGAATAGAAAAGAATCTGCAAACGTGTGTGTGTGTGTGTAATGGATAAGGCAGTTCTCCCTTATCCACAGTTCTGCTTCATGCAGTTTCAGTTACTGTGGTCAACTGTGATCTGAAAATGATAAATAAAAAATTCCAGAAACACGCAATTCATAAGTTTTAAATTGTGCATTTTTCTGAGTATCGTGATGAAATCTCACCCCATCTTGACCACCCTACCCAGGATAAGAGTCCCAAGAATCATCCCTTTTCCCACTGTGTCCACACTGTATATGCCACTTGCCCGTTAGTCACTTAGTAGCCACCTCAGTTTTCAGATCAACCACCACAGTAGTGTAAGTGCTTATGTTCAAGTAACCCTTGTTTTATGTAAGAATGGACTGAAAGTAATATAAGACTAGTGATATTGGCAATTTGGATATGCCAAACAGAAGTCATAACGTATGTCCTTTATGTGAAAAGGTGGAAGTTCTTGACTTAATAATAATAATGGACCGAAAGTACAAGCGTAGTGATGTTGGCAGTTTGGATATGCCGAAGAGAAGCCACGAAGTGTGTCCTTTAAGTGTAAAGGTGAAAGTACTTGACTTAATAAGGAAAGAAAAGAATATATAATATACGGAGGTTGGTAAGATCTATGAAAACCTAATTTTCTATGCATGAAATTGTGAAGAAGGAAAAAGAAATCCATGCTAGCTTTACTGTTGAACCTCAGACTGCAGATGTTACGACCATAGTGCATGAGAAATGGTTAGCTAAGATGGGAAGGCATTAACTTTGTGGTGGCTGAGATGAACAGAAACATGTTTGAATTAATGGCATCATTTTGTGCAAGAAAGCTTTGAGTCGGATGTGAAGAGTTCAGCAAGGGGTCCCCTGAAACAGCTGACATGAAGCCACTTAGTACAAGTGAGAGTTGGTTTCAGGAATAAGTTTCAACTGAAAAAAAATTAAAAAAAAAACTGAGAGAAAAAGAGAGCACATATACACAACTTTTATTACAGTGTATTATTGTAATTGTTCGATTTTATTATTGTTTGTTATTCTCTTACTGTGCATAAATTATAAAATAAACTTTATCATAGGTATGTACATACAGAAAAAAAACAGTATATTTGGGCTTAGCACAATTGCAGTTTCAGGAATCCATGTGGGTCTTAAAACTTATCCCTCCAAGATAAGAGAGAACTCCATGCTGGTCTACAAAAATGGGAATGATATGCACTTAAATTTAAAATGTAATATATGGACTAATACATCTAGTATGATTCCCTTTAAGTATATACAAAATGTCCCAAAAACATGAATATATATATATTTAACAGTATTATTTTTTGTAAAGATATGAAGTGAGGAAAAGTTTCTCTTAAAAAAAAAATATATATATATATATATATATATATATATATATATATATATATATATATGTCTATAATGTCTGCACTTCTGAACCAAAAAATATCAACAGATTTTTGGACAAGTGACTTAATGTGCAGTTTAAAATTTCTTCTTTATGCACATACATTTATTAAATACACCAATACATTTTTCACAACAAATTAAAAAAACTCTAGAGAAAAAATACATTTTGTTTTCTTGAGGCCATGGTTGGAGCAAGGGGGAAAAACCTCTCTTTTGGTCTGAGGAATTATGCTTTCTCTAATTTAGTATAAGAAGAGAAGGCTTCACATCTTCAATTACCAAAAAAGCTGACCATAAAAAGTACATTTTATTTGTTTAAGTGTGAGCTGGAATCTGAAATGAATCTTTATAATTTCATTCGCGTAATCAACAGAAGCAAGCGCTGTGGAAGTGCTGACACCACACAAACCTCAGTCTGGTGCAGAACGACGCTGTTTAATGAGCTGGGCTCATTGTGTCTTTCCCAGGCTGGAGCTTTTCGTTTATTTATTTTTAAAGCTTTATCAGGTTGATGGTCTGCATCATAGGCACTGTGTATAATTTCACGATAAAATATCAGTTCATACAAAAAGAGAGAGCGAAAGGATTATTTTGTTTAATTAGCTTTTAGTTTGCCAAGGTCTCTAGAAAATGCGAAAACTTGTTTTTACAAATTAATCCAGAACAGGAAAAAGTAATCTTTCAAAATTCTCCATCAAGGTGCTGGATGCTCATCATGTTTAATTTTTTTTTCCTAATGAGATTTTTTAGATAGCTGCATTTTCTGCTATGCAGTTAATGGAGGCTAGATTTTATCTGCATTATTCATTATTGAAACGGTGGTATATCTTGGTTAGACTCTAAGCTCAAAACAGTTCTCATGACTAACCCTATGTCTCCCATAAAAATCATGAATTATGTAATGTGCAGATCTTCTACTATAACATCGCTGTTTTTGCCAAGCTAGTCAGCTATTTTTATTAAATGTTGCTCATCTGCCATATGGACTCCCATTTTCAAGTTAATTATGAAACACAGATGAAGAGATATTAAATTTGTAAAGTATCTTTCCAATTAAAAATATTTTAAGAGGTCACACATATAAAATGGTTTCTACATGACTCCACACATAAAAAGCAAATGTTTTTTTCCCGTAATTATACATAAAATGACACAAAATGCTGAAATGTTTTATTTAGGTGGATTTACAAACTATTGGCAATATACCATCATTTCAAACTAAAAAAAAAGTTGCTGGATTCTGTATTATACAGAGTGTGTAGCACTTTTAATTGGCTATAGTCTTTATAATAATCACTTAAATTGTTAAACTGTTATAAGCTTGAAAATTGTCATAATGTTGTTGAAACCAGAATTCTTATGAACTTACAGTAATTTTAATAATTGGCAATAATAATTCATGACTTTTTCCCTTTGAAGTCTCAAATATTGCATTTCTTTCATCTCCAAACTATTTCCTGTAACTGCATATATCATCTGAGCTAAATGTCATTATTTATATAACCTTCTTCCAGGTTGTATCTAGAATCTAGAATACACTTCCCAAATTAGAACTCTCACCTTTTTTTCTTCTAAAATTTCTGTGAGAGGGGAATGTGAATCTCTCTAGCTGTGCAACTGTTAGGACAATCACCATCCCTAAAGTGCCTGACCTTTTGTTGATATATAATTACTTAATTACTTGTTAGATTGGTAAAAAAGAATATCATACTACTTTTGCTGAAATAATGGTAAAATATTGGATTTTTCCCTTCCTTCTCTCTCTAGTTTACAGAAGTGGTAAACAAGCAGCAATCTTTATATCAATTCATTTTCTAATTGCTACCAATAAAAAGAAAGAATTAAGCCAAAAAATAGGAAAAACTGAAGTCAACTGAGAATTTGTCAGATTAGGTATGAGTTCTCAAGCTGATAGTTAACTAGGATTTCTACTATTATGATCATGAGTGCTAATAACTTTTCAGAAACTGAAATTTATTTTTAAAGAAGTTAATGGATGTATGTTGAGTAACTAATAGGCTCTAATTATAGTCGATTATACATTATAATGATATTATAACCTCACAAAAAGTATAAATAATCTATTTGTGTCACATAGTAGTGACTGATGAATCAAATAATACATCTGACTCTAAATCCATGCTACACAGGGAACCCTAGTATACTGTTGGTGGGAAGCAGACTGGTGCAGCCACTGGGGAAAACAGTATGGAATACTCAGAAAACTAAAACTGGAATGAATGGCCATTTGACCCAGTGATCCTACTTCTGGGAATATATCCTGAGAATCCCTAAATACCAATCAGAAAGAATTTATGCACCCCTGTGTTCATTGCAGTGTTATTTGCAATAACCAAGATCTGGAAACAGCCCGAGTGCCCATCAGTAGATGAGTGGTTGAAAAAGATGTGGTACGTTTACACAACAGAATACTATGAGACTGTAAAAACAAAGGAACTCTTATCCTTTGCAACAGCTTGGATGGACATGCAGATTATCACACTCAGCAAAATAAGCCAGTCAGAGAAAGACAGGTACTGTATGATATCACTCATATGTGGAATCTAATGAACAAAATAAATTGTTCAACAAAATAAAACCAGAAGCATGGATACAAGGAACAGATTGATAGATCTCAGAGGGAACAGATGTGGGGGACTGGAAGAGATTAGAAAAAAGAACATACATGTTTATTTATATGCATAGCCCATGGGCACAGACAACAAAGTGGTACAGGCCAGGGTGGGGTGGGGTTATTTGTGGAGGAAGCAAAGGATGGGGACAGAAGGGGGACATCTGTAACAGTGCCAGTAATAAAAATAAAACAAATAAAATCCTTTGTTTCAAAGCTAGAACCACAATTATCAATATGATTTGTTTTATTCTACTTTTCAGTTCACAAGGCGTCTTAAGAAGCAGTACAGAATCTGTCATTTACAGGAACTCAGTGAGGCATGAGAGTCAGGGCCTCTTATCTCTACTTCATAGACAAAGAAGTTAAAGAGTTAAAAGTTTAAGGGATATGTCAGAATATCACATTATATACATTAACATAATACAATCTGGTATAATATGCACCCTCAAATAATAGTTGTTTAACCCAAGAAATATGTATTACTTATAGAAGCAAATCCAAGCCTTACCTGTGCTGATAGCAAAGCCTCTCTTCTACATAGTCCTTCCAGGCCTCAGGCTGACTTAGACTCTGACTTCTTCACCATGGGATTTCCAGAGCCACACTGGGCATTAACTTTCAGAAAAAGGAAAAGAAAGGAACTGGATTACATAAAACTTTTTTATGGGCCAAGTATGAAAATGATATTTAACATCTTCAATGCATTGGCCAGAGCACATCATATGGCCAGAGTCATAAATGTACAACAAAAGAGGCTGAAAATGGAGTTGATTTGGTTATCCATAACTACATAATGAACAATTCCAAATCTCAATGCCTGCAAAGAAGGATTACATCTATCTCCCCTGGTTCTCAATGTTGACCAGACTCAGCCAAACTGTTGTCAAGAAGAGTCTTTTGTGGTTGCATTTTGATCTTGGCTAGATCAGTAATCATAAGAAATCTAGCCAACAGTTTGCAAGTTCAAGATAGCTCACTCACATAATAGACAGATTACATTGTCTGTCAACTGGTAGCTGTACTGGGGCTATTGATCAAAATACCCACAAGTAGCCTTTTCACATGACCTGGGATTTACAACATGATAACTAAGTTCCTAGAAGAAATATTCAAAGAGCAAGCATTCCAAAGAGCAGGAAGAGGAAACTGCCTGTTTAATGTAGAATTATAGTGGAATTGATACAATGCCTGACACTGCTGTATTCTTTTGGTCACAGGGCTCACCCTGTTTCAAAAGAGTAAAGAAATAAACACCGCCTCTTAGATGGGAGAGTCATAAGATCACACTGAATGGGAGGATGAGAGATGAGAGATATTGTTGCAATCATCTTAAATACAATTCGCCACAATAATCGATCCAGATATCTGCCTAGCCAGAAAGAGATCTGGTTAGAAATAGTTATCCTATTTCTGCCATGTTCAGTTAATACAATACACACCAAGGACATAAACTTGATTATCTTGATTACTCAAGATAAATACTGGATAATCAAGGTGGAATACACTGTTACAGCTATTTTATTAACTATTAATCTCTGCTAAGGGCCAACGAATAACATTGGGATAATTATCACTTGCACTGGATTATCTATTACCTTCTAACTAAACATTGTCATTAGACAGCCACATGGTAGGCAGGTTAATTTAACTTGACCCCTTCCATCATGCAGGAAATTTCTATTCCTCACCAAGAAAGAAACTTATTCTGGACGTGTATTTTCTTCTTCTTCCTACAAAGCTCCTGTTAGCACTGACAGCTACAGACTTACTTTATCATTATAGTTTTATACACACAAAATTATTCTGTTCTGTGCAAAACCTAATTTTAGAGCCAGATTAATGAAGAAATCATCTCACACCAGAAAATGTAGGGACCTTAGCATTTAAACCTTACTTAGCAGTAACTGCTTCTAGAGAATATAGATATAATCTTATTGAAGAGTCAGTTACTGTCTTAAGTGGGAGAAAAGCTTTGGAAGTCCAGGAGTCATTCTTAATATGTCTGAATCAGTTACCACCACGTGGTGATCTTTCTCTTACAGCTAGAGAACGTTTGTCTGGTAGCCAAAGCATGGAAATCAGTAGAGCTATAATGTATAACTCACTGAATAATGTTTTACTTATTGTCTCAAAAATTTTGTACAGCTCGGTTAGAGTTTATAGTAACTATGCTAATTAATTTTAGTCATATTAGCTATCCAAAACTTTGTAGAAAGGGGAAAAAAGCAGTAAAGAAAACGTGCCCTCACTAACATTTACAGATGAGATGTGATACATCCCCACTCACATTCCCATTGACCAGAATACAACGACATGGCCTTAGCCTTAAGTCAACTCAAGGGATGAAAGGAGTGTGTTAATATGTACTGTCCCTTGTTTTCTCTGCCACAAGGATTGTAATCACCAAGAGATGAATGATTCCACCAGTACATACAGCAGTACTACCATTCAACTAGAAATTTAGACGACATGTCACCTTTTTGACTCTGCGTGACACTGAACCAACAGGCAAAGAACAAAAGATCACTCTGCTGATTGAGGTGATTAATCTTAATTATCAAGGGCAAACAGGGTTGCTGCTGTGCAATGGCAGCAGGAAGAACTCAGCTTGATACACAAAGGCATCTCTCAAGATGTTTTTTGATGTTACCATATTCAGAGGAAGCAGAAAATTAAGATAATTAAAGACCACAGTAGCCAGTGAAACCAAGAAAAACTCTATTAGTTTTTACTATGTAACAAAAAATAACAATAACAAACGATAATTTCAGTGGTTATCAAAAATAAGCATTGGCCCATTCACATGTCCTTTGGCGTGTAAACCAGCTGACATTAGGCTGATCTGGGCTAACCTCAGCTGAACAATCCTAGTTTTCAAATTTTCTGGGAGGGCTCAGGTCTTTTCAGTGAGTTTTTTGAAATGAAGCTGAAGGGCTAGCATGATAATCTTCTTTAACACGTTCTTCTTTTTATATATTACATGTATATTATATATATATATATACTAAACATTTATTATCATTTATACTATTACAGTTGTCCCAATTTCCCTCTTTTGCCCCCTCCACCCAGCACCCCCCTACTCCCTCGGGCAATCCCTACACCGTTGTCCATGTCCACAGGTCACGCATAGATGTTCTTTGGCTAATCCCTTCATTCTTTAATGTCAGACCACAGAGAGCAAATTATATTTAAGGCTCCTGCTCACATCACATCTGCCATCATTTTGCATGTCAAAGCAAGTCACATGGCCAAGTCCAATATCTAAAGACCTAGAAAATATACTCTAATTACCCTAGTGGTAGATACAAAATTATGTGACAAAGGATATGAATCTATAGTTCTATAAAAGATAGGGATTATAATATTATGTAATAAAAAATACAATCTGTTACTGTACCAAGTAATAAGATTTTGGCTGAAAGTAAAAGGGATATAGATTTGAAGTAGAAAAAAATTCAGTAAGGGTTAATTAATTTAAAACTGGAAAAGGGTTGACTTCATGTAAACTAGCTACTCTTCAATAATTAAAGCACTCTATCTTGGTCAGCTGCAATACTTGAACTCCAGCTCCCTTAGTTACATGTAACCATGATAAGGTAATGAGTAATATCATTAGTTCAATGAGTTTTGTAACTGCAGTCATAAGGGAGGAGTTGGTACTTCCAATACTCTGTATGCCCAGCTACAAGGATGAGACTATAGCCATGATTCTAACACATCATATTGTTATTGTACACCTGTCCCAGATCTTGCCACTATTTTTCTAATAAAAGGTCTCTAATAAAACCACCACAGCTCAAGTTTTAGTGCCTCTTCCTTAAAAGCTGATTTGTTCTTGCTTTATTTCTGGGTGCCACCCCTAAAATTCCATGCTGAGAAGGGCCCTACATATTTATTACTACTCTGTGAGTTTTCACCAACAGGCCTCTTGCCTATATGGTCTAACTAATTGAAAAGACCTGATCCACCCCAGAAATTTGGAATCCAGCCTTGTTGAGTTGAAGTTAGCCCAGATCAGCCTCATCCCAGTTGACTTACCCTCCAGTGAACAAGTTAGGCTTCACCAATTCCAGCCCTGGTGTTCTGCATGATTCCTGGTATGTTTTAGGTTCTGTTACACTAAAATGTACATATGAGATAGGTACTTAGAAGACAGAGGCCGGGGTAGAAACCATTATTTTTCTTCTGAAAGAAGTGGCATATATTTGGACAGATGTCAATTTTATTTAGTTTCTGAATGAATTTATTTCCCCTGAAAGTCACGTGTGATTGAGCTTCTGTGAGGTCAGCCTCAATTTTCTGTAGGTTCCTAATCTTTGGGTGACCACTGCAACCTCCTTCTCTCTGGTCCACAGCTGGACCTCCATTCAGAATCCATCCAGATTTTCAGTTCTCTGGTCCCTCCCATTGTGTTTAAGCACATTATTTCCTGTATTAATCCCTTTTGACTTGAAATAGAGGGATTTCTTTTTCTTTTTTCCTAATTAATCCTCAAATATTGTCACATTACTCCCTTAATGCTTTGCATTTAACTCCAACTTTTTCCTAAATAGTTGTTTTTTTTCCTCCTGGGTCATAGTCAAAGGCCCATCTTCTGTTTTGTTTTGTTTTATATTAATCCCTACTAAGTCTTTCATTTATGTTATTTGAAATACTTGACATAATTCTCTCAAAACTCACCTTCAGCCATTTAGGGTTGGATGTTCAGTGAGTTCAACCTGTTGTGCACACCGTGTCTGTTAGAGCTTAAGGGTCTCACTTGGCTTGGCTCCCAGAGAGAATCAATTACATCAATCGACTTAACCAAAATAGTAACAGATTCTTCCTGTAAATACAGGTCAGTAAAACAAACAGACAAAGCCAATTCAGAACATATTTGATTACTTAAAACATTCTATCATCTTCCAGTTTGTGTCAAAATGGTATTTCATTGAAGGATTTCATTGCTTTGGAGATCAGAAGCTGATTGTATGTGGGCAATTACAGCTCTACCTATTCCACACTTTAGCTCAGCATAACCAGTGAAGATCTCCACATTGAATTAAGGAACAATGACTATAGAAGACTGACAATGAGAGGAGGAGAAAGTGTACTGTGGCTGGGAAAAAAAAAGAAAAACTGAAATTTTGTGAGCATACATGGGAATCATGTAGGAGTAGGACTAATGATGCAACAGGTTAAACAGTATTCAGTGGTCATCATGAAGAACTTAAAAGTACGTTCACATATTAAACAGTTTTTAAAAGTCTTGAAAGATAAAATATTTTACAGGTGCTTAATATCGAGTGCTTAATAGTGCTTAAAATGGAGAAAGAGGAAAATGATATGCAGTTGAAATCCTAATTGCGATATTTTAAAATTCACGCTTATTTGTTAAAACTTTCTGAAATATCTGGATGTCTATTCACTGCTCTTTTCTTACCTACTAAATTGATTTCACTAAATATTTGTCAAGGGCTTACATGGAACTCATTATGTTAGGAATATAATGAATACAATATCCAGTTATACAATGTGTATAAAATAATAAAGAGCTTATAATCTAATGAAGAAAGTACACCTGTTAATTTATTAAAACCTAGATCTTTAAGCACCTAGTGAAAGGAAAAAGTCAATTGTACTGTTTATGAATTTTATTGGGGCAAAGGATACTTCCAACTGAGAAGATAAAATCTTAATTAGGTAGAATTTGAACAGTCAAAATAATAACAATAAATTGTTTTGCATAACATTCCAATATCAAGCAATATTTTCCTTCATAATCTCATAACAAATGGAAAGTGATTTAAAAGGGAAAAATATATTTTGATGAGTGTAAATGTATTTTTTCAAACTACCATGGTAATTCATTAATGAACTATGAAATCATTTAGTAGCTCTCCACCAACATTTTTAAAAATTATAGAAAGTAGCAGGAAAAATGTCAGAGTGCATTTCCTGCATTTAGCCTAAAAACAAGCATGAACTGTTTCTTACATTAGTGTGTATGTGTGCACGTTTATGTGTTTATACAATGAGTTACTGTGTAAAGTGCCTCTATCTTTCAGTTGTGCTAAGAAATTTTAATATATATATATACCATGCATACATATATCTATACTATCAGATATCTCTATATATACTATATTCTAATATTTGCATATACTTAAATCAATTCATAAATTATAATTTTGGATACCACTGGATACTCCCATTAAGACTTAACAATAGTGAAGCCCACTATCTCCCCTTTATAGCTTTGTGTTGCTCTGCTCCAGCACTATGGGGTAATATTACCTATTACTTTGGAGCTTTGCTATCTGTTTGCTCAGGTGCTTAATTTGAGCATGTATTATTGAGTGAGCCATTCTATCTTAAGAGCTGCCTTTAAGCTCTTCTTCCTCTTCTTCTGTCTTCTCTTTTTTCTGCTTTTATTGTTGTTGATGATGATATTTATTCATAAGTGAGCTGGATAAAAAACAAAATGAGTAGAAAGGACTGAATACTCCCCAGACTGGATAAGTAACAACTGCCATAGGTTTTGCAATTGTAGGTTCCCAGGCTGATTTTTTTCCTTTTTTCTGTTTTCATAAATCACTTGACATATTTATTAATATTATAACTTTTTCAACATTAGAAAACATAAGGCTTGATAAATGCTATTAGTACTGAAGATCTGAAAAGAGGGGGGCATTTCCACTTGCCAAATGTGCCTGGTATCTTTGAAACTGTTCAGGGCAGATTTTACTTAACATTTAACCTAGGAGGTTTCAAGGGGTCATAATAATTGTTTATTAGGCAATCTTTACAATATTTGATTGTAATGACAGGAAGCTATCTTATCCTTAGTTCTCCTTGCAGAAAACATACACATTTTCATCATATCATCCTTCTTCAGAGTGTTTCAATATGAGTTTTTCTAAAAGTAGAGAAAAAGGCACAGAAAACCCTAGAGAGTTCTGAATTGAAGCTGAGCTTCTATCTCTCAATTAGAGGCAATGCCTTACCATAGGGGCAGATCTTAGGTCAGAGACTTCTAAAATCTAATAGGACAACTTTGGGGGCTCAAGCCCTGAACCCATGACTTACCTTCCTTTTATAAGCAATGTGATCACATATTCACAATGACAGTGTATATTTGTACTTACTTGTTTTTTAAGAATACTTCAAAGTAGCTTTTTTCTTTCTGAAGGTTTGAAATGATGAATGACAAAAAGAAGATCCTATCTATTAAAAAAAAAGAGTAAGATATCAAAATAGTAATCTGTGAAACACATTTTTTGTGAGATAGTTACATTCAAATATTCTTATTGACTGAAAAGGGAAACAATGCATGACTGAGTGGGGAGACCATTTAAATTGTATCTGTTACTAAGAGCTCGAACAATGAGAAGGATTATATTTCAGATCTGTTTTGTTATCAATTATTAGTAGTATTTTTTGATAGTTACTTAAAATTTTTTTAACTTCAGCCACTTCATGAGAGGATCACAAATATATCTGGAAGAAGCTTAGAGTTTGTCATAAATTCCACTGTGCTAACATTCCAGTTAGTACAATGAAAAATACTAACAATAAATGTAGTGATTAAACAAATATTTATAGGAAAACTGTATATTTCAAATACAAATTATAGATATAAACTTTAATTCTTGTTTTGGTTCATTGTTCAAAAAAGTTATATGTAGTATAGGGAGAATTTGTGAGTCTGCAGACTTAGCTTTTAAGGTTTTTCTCAAGTAACTTCACCAATCTGTGCCTTATTCTACTCATTCATGTAATTTTTAAAAAGTCAAGCTTAATAGTCTTTAATTTTCAATGGGATATGACTGTTTTAATGATACACAGTTGTGTTGGTTTTGAATCATCCAGGTCCACTCCGCCCTTTGCTTTGGAAACACAATACTCTAGGTGGTGCCGAACTCAGTGTTTGCAGATGTCTGTTCAGACACCGTGAAGGGCTGTGCATGTCATGTTTATGCAGTCTTCAGTCTCACTGTTTGCAGTGAGAGCAAATGTCTAAAGGAATTCCGGGTCTCTTAACAACTATGTAGGTTCATTTTTGGATAGCATGTGTTATTTTTTTTTATTGTAATACATCTCATAAAACAAAATTTACCATCTTAATTATTTACTGTACAGTATACTGACTCTGTGTGTATGTGTGTATACATCTAATTAACATATATCATCACTGTCAATAGGAAACTAAATTTGCATGTAATTTATTCCTCTTTGAAATAGCTCCTAAAATGTTTATATGTGAATTAAATATCATTAATATATAATAGGAAGTGACCTAAAATTAAATGTCTGCAGGGAGATGAAATTTAGACAGAAAGCAATGAATGATTTTAATAAAACTATGTCTCTTTCTCACAGGAAAGTAAAGCCTGGTGCAACTGTATAGGACAATTCTGAAATGTTAAAAGGGACCTGGTAGTTCTAAAGCATAACCTCAAATATTGTTGGTTAAAACTGTATTAGTTCCATCCATGTATGCCTTGTGGTTTTACATATGGTTGGGTATGATTACTTACATGTGGGTCATAAAAACCCAGTGTGTTTTCCAAGCAGTCAAATTGCCTGTCAGCTGCTAAAGGGACAGAATTAATGAGGAACTTACTTTATAGTGTAAAGAATAGCAGCTGGGGTCTGGTTTAACAAGTCCTGGGAAACATACGTGGAGGGGAATTCTTTGTGGCTAGACTTACATCCTGCCTTGTCTCTAAAACATTCTACTCATTGACTTGAGCAGTGAGACAGACAAAATTCAAGGACACAGTAATAGCTATACACATCATTGATTATGAGTAAAAGAATAGAGGACAATTTGCCACTGAGGTTCCAGTGCCATGTGTTCCTCACCCCTTTCCTTTTTCTCCTCCTATACAGCTGGACCACATTTCTCAGCCTGTCTCGCATGTAGGTGTAACTATGTGAATTCATTCTTGCCAAGGGAATATGGCAACAAGGGACATATGCTACTTCCAGGCTTTGACCGTCTCCTGTGTATCTTTCCCCCTTAATTTGCCCACTGAATGGAGAGTACTCAGTGTAAATGAGAAGACCTGGAAGAGGACAGAACAATGAGATAGGAGCCTGCATCTTGGAATTATTATGTAGGCTACCTGACAAGCACTCATACTATGATATAAAGTAGAAAAAAATATTGTGTTAATTCTCAGGTATTTTCAGATTCAGTATTAACCATAGTTAGCTTATTTAAAATAATATACTCATTTAAGATAAAAATTAGCCTACTAGGAGAGCCATCTAGTAACCTAACACAGTGGACTCCCTAGGAATAAGCAGAAATATCTATTAAGGGCTTATGAAAAATTGTAAAGGTTATTTCTAAATCTTTTATTAACATGAAAGGAAGAAACTTTACTGCCCTTTAACATATGCCTTACTGGTAGTATATAATTCTTAAATTAGTTTGTATATTTTGTTTGTGATAAAAGTAAACAAACTGGTTAGTTAATGGGAATTGATTAAAAGATTTGGACTCCTCCTATCAAGGATAAGCTCTAGGTGTAAATTTTAGACATAATTTACCTGTGAAAATTTCACCATTAATCACCGTTTTTCTATTTTTATTTCATTTTATTATTTTATTTATTGACTTAAGAGAAAGAGAGAGAGAGGTGTTGATTGTTGTTCTACTTAGTTATGTATTCATTGGTTGGACCTTGTATGTGCCTTGACCTGGGATCAAATCCACAAACTTGGCAAGTTAGGACAATGCATTAACCACATGAGCTACCCGGCCAGGGTCCTGTCTTTGCATTTTTATAAGACACTATCTAATTGGCAAATATTCTTAAAATTGAAAGAAAATTATGCCATTATCAAAGTATTTTTTAAAAAATATTTAATTTATAGTTAATTTTATAACCAATCATATCTAAGAATTCTAAAAATCAGCAAATTTTTGGTAATTTATATGTCCAAAATATTTTCCTATTTATTTTTTCATATTGCACTTTTCATTAGCTTGAAATGGCTCTAATGCAGCTGAGATAAGAAATGTATTAGTATTTTATTCAGTTTTCTGTGCCTAAATTTCAGGAAACAAAAAGAAGCATAAAAATATGTTAAGCATTTTAGAAATGCATATGTTAATAAACAAAACAGCAATTTTATTAGATGATAAAAATAGCATATATGTGAAGATGAAATGAATCAATGCTATTTAGGAAGTCAGTAGGCTTATTGCAATTATTATCAAGGGCTTTGTAAAGAGAGAGGAAAAAAGTATTATTACCAGCTTTATCACTTTGGGTAATCTTAATCTCTCATTGTCTCAGTCCCTCATCAATAAAATGGTACGACACATGTAAAACAAATGGGGGATTTTATTATTTATTGGTAATAATATGGGTTAAATGATGATATTTATTAAAAAGAAAGAATGCGAACTGGGCCTTGGAATTAAGATGAAATAATGCAGTCATGAAAAACTTTTGGAGGAAAAGTGCACAGGGAGGTGTATCCAAAAAAAAATGGGTAAGAATTAGAAAAGGGTACAGTCAACGAATGTCTTTCCAACAGCGAAAACCCAAAAGTAAAGTTGCAGAGACAGACAGTTAGGGACAGAGAATGGTGGCCCTCTAATGCCAGAGAGGGGGCTTCAGAGGCACTGGGCAGTGATGGTCAGGACACAATACTCCCAAACAGGCACCATGGCATAGTAAAGATTTTCAGCTAAAGGAATTGGAGAAAATGACAGAAGCCTTCCCTCTCCTGGCCATTCCTTCTTGAAAGAGGTTATAAAACCCTTTTGTGAGAGGCACCCTCTCTTTATCTGAGGAGAAACATATGCTTATCTCTGAAGACAAAAGATGCCAAGAAATATCCAAGCAAACAGATCTTGCTAATTTTCCCCCAGTTTACTATACCTACTTCATACTCTTGACCTATCTTATTTCTCCAGGGCTGTCCACTCTTCATCAAACTGTTAAAATAAAAAGCAAACAGGCCAGATTTGAAGTTTCCCTGAGCAGAAACGTTAAAAAAAAAAGTTTTGTCATTGATTTAGCTTCAATATCAACCACTGTGATGGCACTGTTTTCTCACTATATAAGTTGCTTTGAAATGGAATACTTTCTGGGCCTCACTCCATGTTTTGGTTTGAGCGCTCCGAGTTTGCAAACTGACTTTTTGGGGTGTGCACAATAAACTTCTACCAATTACTATTTCAGTGTTTTAATCATTTTATTTTGGCTGCTTCTGAGCCTTTCACAAAACCTAGTTTTGAAAATACTCAGGTTTAGCATTTTCTTCAGGCCTTGATTTCCTCATGAGGTCTCTCACGTCAAGTAAAACTTATATTAAGTAAATGTGTATGTTTTTCTCCTGTTAACAATTTGTGTCCATCAGTTTAATTTTCTAGGTGAGTCCTAAGAGGGTCGAGTAATCTTTTTTTATCCCCTATAGGAGTAAGGCCGTCTGGAAGGTTTCGAATAGGGTGTACTGGCATAAGTGCAATGTTTGACAGTAAAAGAACCATTTTTAAAAAATCAACAGAAAATCAGAAAACATACGCTAAAATCCCAGATCAAGAAAAAAATATCCTATAGTGAAGTTCCTTGCCAAGTACTTTAATGATCTTAAATATCCAACAATTGAGTAGCCATGAATTCAAAAATCGACTACTTGACTAAATGTATTTTATCTGAATATTTAGCACTTTATTTAGTTGACAGGGTCCAGGTATTTGATAAATAGCAAAGCTAGTTCTACAGGATGAGTGGTATTTCCAGAAAATAGACTTTTCTTGATAAAAGAAAAGTTGGGAAGCAGGGTAGACTCTGCAAGGCCATATCATTACAGTATAAGGATATCAACAGAAAATAGAAAGAAAAATCCTCTGAAATATGTTTATCAGTAAATTACCTGATCAGCTATGATCCATCACAGGCAGATCATGGTTCTGTAAATCAGAATATCCCAGGAAGCAAGTTTAAATGGATTTGAGATTACTGACAGTTTTTATTCAGGTTCCCTTAAAGCTCAGGTAAGAAAAATATAATGCCCAAAATGCTTCACCTTTTAAAACTTCATAGGTTATCTTATTTAAAACAGAAAACTTTCTTATTTTAGACTCCTTTATAAAAAGTTTAAGCCACTGAGGTTTAAAAGCAGAGCTGACAATTTTTAAAGACTCTTCATGAAGTTGCATGCCATTTTTAGAGCACTAACTGTTTCCTATCGAGGATTTGATCAGTCCAAGGCAGCTTATTTGATAGCCTCCTCAGCTACAAGCAGAACGATATAGCTTAAGACAAGAAGGAGTCAATTAAGATAGCAGCCCAAACACACTCAAAATATTTAGAGAACTCTCACTTTAACATTGGGGAAATAGACATTTGTTTTTACAGAGTCATCAGCTTGGAAGCCTTTGTCTTTAGGCAAAGCACTTTGAAAATGATCCCCGCTTTGGGAAAAATACCCTTGTGGAGTCAGATTCCCTAATTTGCAAATGTTGGTTGACCTCAGTTCTTTGAATGACCAAATCGTGAATCCTGAATACACTATTTTCAGTTTACTAATTAGTTTCACATACTTACTAGCATGTGCAAATTTATGTAAATCAATGTTCTCTTTTTAAATGTAAAGTCTATAAATATGCGTGCCCTACATTCCTTGAAAGAAATGCAGTTTCCAAACACAATTTCTTTTTTTTTTTAGAGGGCCTTTCACTTTGGTCTTCCAATAATAGTGGGAAGGAATCACCCTTGATACTTAACACTATAACAATAAGTTGTAAGCCCTCCAATTAACTCTCATAGGTGGTTTGTTTCAGTCTTTGTTTTCCTCAGTTGTAGGAAAAGAACTGATCATCTATTTTATTGATTGGCTTTCTTGATAGATTCCCAATGAACAGGACAAATATACCACAAAGTTCAGCTAAGATCACGAAAGGTAAAGACACGAATATTTCCTTATTATCAGGGACCTTCAGGGTTCTTTTCTATCTCTTTCCATAGTCAATCAAACTTTATTTGTGTGATAGTCTATTAAACAAAAATCTTTTCAAGTAATTAAGATGAAATGAGTTCAATAAAAATGTATAAGAAAATATCTTACTAGGCTAACCCTGATTTAGATCTAATATTTGAAAGTAGTGGTTTATGTAAATTATGGGATGACTTTTTAAAACAAATGTTTTACATCTATATGAAGAATGATGAACCAAGAATGGTATAATTTTTTAATTCATTATTCTGCTTATTTGAAACTCACAGTAGTCGCCTGAATCTTGATTATGATTGGGAATTAGAGTTTATTCAGCTTTATCCACGTAACCAGAGAGAATTATAATGTCTGATTATAGCAGAAAAATGTGTTACACACACCGATACACACACCACACAAAGCGTGAAATGTTCCATGGGAATTTCCTATGTAATTATTTCCAATATGAAATTACTTAAGCTGAAAATAATAGACAGAATATATTCAATAATGGCAATGATCCTTAGTAACCAAGGATAATCAGCTACATGCAGTTAATGGCAATTTTTGTCTTGGTCTTACTTGAAAACTGTTTTCTTTTTCTGTTACGTCTCCAACATTTGAATAGGGTTTTCTAATATCAGGGGCTATATACCAACTGCAGGAAATTATGATCTCTGTTTTTACAATGATATTTATTATATTTTTATATTTCCACCATCTATATTTTTGAATAATTCCATTACAGTTTTTCCAGGAATTTTCACAATAGGTGTGTAAAATGCTTTAACCACTGTTCTTAACAGTGGGGTGTTTTCTCTTACTGGTTTTTCTTTTTCACTTCATTAAGAAAGTTATACAATACTTGGAAATAAGCAAAAAGAGGTATGGCATATACTTTTAGTGTCACAGTGGCTCATTATATTACAAGCACACACAAGGATTGTTTCGTTCTCCAGGAGACTGTATCTGTATTTGGTTTTGCTATTTAACTAGTCACTTGTTAATTTGTTGATTTCTACCCAGTAGAAATATAATGCCAAAACTTATGGTTTCAGTGCTTCATGGAATATTAATATGTTATGTATGTAATTCAACAATCTCATTTTAATATACATATTTGAAAATCTATTTTTTCTGAGGGCTATATAAATTTTAATTCTCAAACTCTTTTGAAACCAGCTTTATCATGCTATTGGCCTTTTTCATCACTTAATGAGTTCAGTAAAACAATCTGACATGTGTCAATTCTACATGTATATAAGATTCATGTTTTTAACCTTTGAAACTACACTTTGACAATTCAGTATTTTCTTTTCTTTTAAGCTGTGAATGCATCGTTCATATGAGTGAATTGTCCTTTTTTTACAAAAATTGAAATGTTCTAGATAAACCTAAATCTAAAACCTCAATTCTCTCTCCCTTCCCCTCTAAACCTACCTTATGCTACTAAACCAGGTGACATTCCAGATGTAAGTGCTAGTACTAGTTTGGTGTTTACCCACTGTGATATTTTCCATGGGCACCAATATTAACTTAAATAGTACTACAACCTGTTGCATAGTGTCCTACAATAACCAATGTCATAACTTGAGTAAGTATTTATCTACTAAGAGGCACTTAGGTTGCTTCCAATTTTTTTATTATAAACCATGTTAGAATGATTACTCTTTTCATTGTTTCTCTGTCTCCATATTTATGAATGCATCTTGAGGGTAAAGATCAAGAATTGGGTTTGATCTATCATTTGTAATTTTTAATTAAAAAATGTATTTTTAAATTACCCTTCGAAGGATTTTTTTTTTACCCACATAAGCAATTAACCTCATTGGCAAATATTTCAAACAAATATAATATTTTTCCATATTATTTGATGGAATAGGTCAATAGAGTAATATATTTTTCAGGGATTAAATTTGAAAATCATTGAGGAAGAGAACAATAGTATACAGAAATAAAAAAATTGTCTCTAAAACGCATATTTGGTTTGCATATATAACACTGTAGAAATTTTTATTAGTTTCTATAAGCTATCCTTAATTATTTATTTGGAATATTGTTTAACTCTCTCATTTAATTTGTAATGGTAAATCAAGGACAGTACTTTTTTTCATGTCTTTTTTTCTATCTTACAATAAACATAGTTAGAAGCACTGTATCTTTTGCGTGAGACACAAACTCAGTGAGCTAAGTGATAGGAGCTAAATTTTCTAGTCTTCTGTTTAATATAAGTAACTCTGAGAAAAATTTGTGTTTTTATAAGTTAAATTTGTGTTTTATAAGCTCTCTACTACAGCAGATCGAGCTTTTGAAATGTAAATCAGATCACATTTTCTCAATCTTTTTAGCTTGTCATTTGTCACCTGTCACTGCACTTTAGGGACCCCAGGGAGCAAGGAGTGTGAGCACTTAGAACCTACTCAGTAAATACCTGGCAAGTGAATGGATTATTGTTCATTGAAAAGAATCAACAAATGGTTAGTCTCTCAATGTGCTTTGATGCTTTTTAAAAAGTGTGAAATCCCTACTTGTTTTGAAATAATGCATATCCACTTACTAGTGTACACAACTCAAATGTCTTACCCAAATATTTGATATGCTTATCTTTGTCTTTACTCTATTTGATCTATGGTTCTTCAGAAAGGCACGATAAATATCTTGCCAAAGTTTTAGATTTGTCATTTTCATAGTTGTCGCTTTTTGAATTATAAAGTAATTTAAAGATTTTTTATGTGCATGAAGATTTGTGACTATTATATTGTTCTGGTAGATTATTGTGTCTATTGATATGAATTATGTCTCTTCATACTAGTTAGGACATTTTCCATTGAACCTGGTTTTATATTTTTGTTTTTTTTCTGTTTTTATTTAATCTGAGCAATTTTTTGTTTTAAACCATTAAAAATAAAATGAATACTGTTATATACCTTTATCCCAACTGATGCCTATTTGGGTTTTCTATTTGCTGTGCTTTATTGTTATTTCCTAATTTCCTTGCTATCTTTTGTTGAGTGTGGAGTGTTTTTTCCTAAAGATTTTCCATTCTAGTAGTTTGAATGATGTTCCTTCTTCTTCTAATATTTTATTATAATCCCTAAATACATAACACACTTAAATTTGTATTTGTCAAACATAAAATATTAATGAGTATCTATAGCTGTCTCCTACCGAAAGATTTGTGTAATGCTTTTACTTTGGCTTTTTTTTTTCTCTATATACAACCCACAACTCACTGTGAGTATTATCTGGAAAATTCACTTGATATTTTTATAATTCTTTGTTTATAATCAACACCGATTTACTTCATATCTCTGGGTCCCAATTTTCTTATGACACTTTGCCATATCTAATGCATCCATGACTTATTGTATAAATTAATTAAACTAAATCATAGGTATAAACTTATTATATTTTCTATTGTTTTTTCTTTTAATACATATTTATATTTTTGAAATTTTATAAAATTAACTGTGCATTTGATGTGTTCCAAACTTTTCAAGAAAATGAAGCATAAGTGAATGTGTAAAGCACTACTCTTTTTTTAGTAAGAATGTACTTTATTGTTTGACCAAGCTCTCTTCAGAGTAAGCTAGTTATTATACAATATATAAGCAATAGCCTCCTATTCAAAATTACTCTAGATTTATTCAGCAAGTTATATTTTTGTAAATGAATTAAATATTATATTTAAATGCATTTTATATCTATTTTCACATTTTAAAATCCTTTCCTCCTAGAGTGATGATTCAATGTTTCTCTACAGTTTTGTCACTGTGCAAGAAAGACCAGTAAAACTGCAAATAAGCATTACAAAACTTGAATTCACAGAAAATATTTTAAATAACCAATTCAAAATGGAGTGTCAAATTTGTTTTGCATATATGTTCTCATTTAAAAAAATATTTTACCATCACACTTTCCATGTGTTTCTACACTCACCTTTTTTGGGAAATTAAGGACGACAAATCGATACAAAGCAGCAAAAATAAATTTTGGAGATTTTTTTCTCAAGGACTGCATTTCCTAGGAATCAAATGGATGATTTCCACTGTATCCCTTTGGTAATCAAAGGAGTAGAGGGAGTAACGGGTTCTTAGTATCATTATCAAACTCACCTGTCGATAATAACATCAGAATAAATTTTTCTTTCCTTGGGGTTTCTTTTCTCCACACGTGGCCCCACTTCCGTAGGTGCAATTTTGTTGTTGTTGTTGTTTTCTTCTCTCTAACTCTATCATAAAGGATTCTATCAGCAAACAGAAATCGGCTTAGGTATTTTAAGCAGAAAGAGACCTGGGATACAAAATTGTTGGAAGGAGCAGAAAGGTGGAGTGGCATTCCTCAGATCAGAAACTGTGGGGAGCTATGAGTGTCTGTGCATTCTGCATGGCTGCCATGTCAGAAGTCTGCACTGCATTAGACAATCAGGATTCATATTCTTGCTTCTCACAGAACTGGACTTTCACCTGTTATGATACTGAAGTTGTTTATTATGGAGATTCATTCCTCTCAATAATCTAGGGACTGGGTGATTTGGCATGGAAGACCTTATACTACATCTAGTATATGATTTAAAATGAAGATAAAATGATGGATTACAACTCTTTTTGTTTTCTATTGATCTGAAATAAGTTTACATGAGCTCATTGATGAACGTGTAGTAGAAATTTAAAGATATAAATAGAAACTGAAGCTGGCACTCTGCATCAGCCCCTGGTGGCTCCCTGCCGGCTTCCTGGCTCCAGACTATCACCTGTTGACTAGTTAGTTGATTTCCTGCCCCAGGGCCCTGGATGCTCTCCTGCTGTGCCTTTGTCCTGGGTCCCGGACCACTTCCCTTGCTTTCTTGTGTCCTTGGCTTTCACAATTACGTATCTCCTGCTTGTATCACGAGATCTCTCCCCTCCCCACTTTGTTGCAATGTATTTAACCACCCACCTGACCCCTCCTCAGTGCCCAGAATTTGGAAGCTGTCTCCTCTGGGCCCACACGTGTATTAAAGGCTTACTCCGTCACCCCATATCGTGTAAGAGTTTGTTTTTCCGTAACAAACGCTCTGCTGGAGGAAAATGGCTTTTCTATTTTCTCTATTTCAAAACACAATTGAGATGTTCTATTGACTAGATACATCAAGTGATACAGTTCTAATAGGCTTCAGTGTCTCGAATTATGACATTTTTCTTGGTTTCTGTTATTAATAAAATCTGTAAATGAGCAACAAACCATAAGACTTTATTCAAATAAAATAATTAAGAAGCCCATTTTTCTGAGTAATTCATGAAGAAAAATGTTATATAGGAAGGATAGGATGATAGATTTTGAAGTCAGAAAAATGAATTACCAATCATCAAATTTAGCAATTCACTATAGCTCTCTGTGATCTCTTTTTTATCTAAAATAAGAAAAATAATTAATTGAGAATTAAGTGAAGTAATTTATGCCATGGCTTCTTGCAAACTGTCTCACAAATCTTTGATGCTGTTATTTACTATTCCTACATGCCAATCACAGACAGAACTCTTTTTACCATCATTAACTCATTTAGTCCTTATGAAAACCTTATAATCTGAGTTTTATTAAGATTCCTATTTTTTAGATAAAAAAACAAAAGTTTGGAAACAAAACTTTCCCAAAGGACATCGGTGATAGAGTCACAGTGTAACCACTACTCTCTCTGGAGCAGACGCACTTAATCATTACCCCAGGTGTCAGAGTGAAACAGTTCTATCTGAGGGTAGCCGGGTGAGCCAATAGTAAAGTAGCAGAAACACAGGTTAAAATGGGAAACCAAAAGACTATATTTAACATTTTTCAATGTATAGTACATAAGGGTACTATTTGCCAACCTTTTAATTAGAGTTATGAATCATTTGCTTGCCTAAAACACAGAGACATTGTTCATTTATAGTTTTCTTTAATTTGGAGAAAGGAATTAGAAAAGTGCAGATGCATCTGGCTGTAGAATATCTTATTAGCACTGCCCAGTAGGAATTTCTGTGATGATGGAAATGCTCTATATTTGTATGGTTTAATTTGGTAACTAGAAGACATAGAGCGACTGAGAAAATGAATTTTCAATTTTTTAAATTTAACTTTATTATACTTTTTCATTACCATTCAATCCCCTTATACCCTTCTCCCCCCGGCAATCACCACACTGTTGTCTATGTCTGTGTGTCCTTTTTCTTTTTCATTCAATCTTACCCCCACCCCAACTAGCTGTCAGCCTGCTCTCCATCTATGAGCTTGTCCCCATTTTCCTTATTAGTTCAGTTTGTTCATTAGATTCCACATATGAGTGAAGTCATATGGCGTTTGTCTTTCTCTGACTGGATTATTTCATTAGCATAATGTTCTCCAGGTCCATCCGTGTTGTCACAAAGGGTACAATTTTCTTCTTTGTTTATGGCCAAGTAGTATTCTATTGTGTAAATGCCCCATAGTTGTTTTATCCACTCATTTATTGATGGGCACTTGGGCTGCTTCCATATCTTGGTGATTGTAAATAACCTTGCAATGAAAATTAGGGTGTTTATATTATTTTGAATCTGTATTTTGGGTTCTTTCAGATATATTCCCAGACGTGGGATTGCTGGGTCAAAAGGAAGATCCACTTTTAATTTTTTGAAGTATCTCCACATTGCTTTCCACAGTGGCTGCACCAGTCTGCATTCCCACCAACAGCACAAAAGGGTTCCCTTTTTTTCCACATCGTCACCAGCACTTGTTTGTTGATTTTTTTATGATAACCGTTCTGACAGGTGTGAGATGGTATCTCATTGTGGCTTTAATTTGCATTTCTCTGATGATTAGTAACATTGAACATCTTTTCATGTGTCTATTAGCCATCTGTATGTCCTCTTTGGAGAAGTGTCTGTTCAGGCCCATTGGCCATTTTTCAATTGGATTGCCTGTTTTTTTGGCATTGAGTTTTGAAAAGTCTCATGAGTCATTGTACTATACCAAAGTACTAATTTTTCAAATGTTTAAGAATTTTTTTGGAAAACAGAGAAGGGAAAGGTAGAGAAACATTGATGTATGAGAGAGAAACATTGATTGGTTGCCTTCCATACATGCCGGGACTGAGATCGAACCTGCAACCTAGACCTATACCATGACTGGGAATGTAACTGGCAACCTTTGCTTTGTGGGATGGTGCCCAACCCAGTCATGCCAGCCAGGGAAAAGCACTCAAGTTTTTAATAGGCAAAAGTACCAAACATTTTTACACTCTTTTTATCCTTTTCTGTTCATGCAATAGTTTATATATTCACCTAATTGTAACTACAAGTTTGAATGCTAGAAAAGGTTGAGAAACAATGTTTCTCATACCTGAAAAGAATACAGTTCAACTGGTGGGAGCACAAGTTCACAGGCCTATTAGAGGGAGTGCAAAGACTATTCATGAGCTATGAGCATTGTAAGTGTACTTTACAGGAGGAAAGAAGGTTGCCTGATATTTCATTAAGGATTAAATGGAGGTCAGGTAAAACCAGCCCTACTGTGCTGTGAATGTTACTGTTGACTGTACGCCCTCAGCAAAAATCAAATGAATACAGTTATGCACTGGATTATGACATTTAAGTCATTGACTAAACTGCATAACTGACAATAGTCTCAAAAGATTATGGTGGAGCTGGAACTATCATAGTGCCTAGTGACATCATAGTCATCATAAGTGTAAGTTAGCATTATCCTCATGTTTCTTGTATAAAAATAGTATTATGTACAGAGCACAATACCTGAAAACCATAATAAACAACTATGTTACTAGTATATATTTATTATACTATAATTTTATTATTATTTTTTGTACTTATTTTTTAAAAATTGCTCTAAAAGAGCATGCATTGTTGCACTGTCGGCTATCTCATACATTTAGTGTTTGTTGTGTTTCTTGGCTGCATCTTTCTCTCCTGTTTCACTTACTCTCCGGTTGTTTTGTACAGTAACATGCTGTACAGGCTGTAGCTTAGGAGCAATGGCTATACCACGTAGCCTAGCTGTATAACAGGCTGTACCATGTAGGTGAGTGACCCTGGGATGTTCACACAATGACTACATCGCCTAGTGATACATTTCTCAGAATGTATACCTCTCATTAAGTATTGCATGACTGTAAATAGATGAAATAATATAAAACAAAGTAGCATGTTAATGTAAAGTTATTTACATACAATTAACAAACATCTAAATTTAGGTATGACAAATTTAACAACTACAGGCAAAATAGTCAAAATATTACAAAATTTTTCAATATTCTTTTAAAATATTTTTCTTATAGATATCTCAATTGAAAAAAAACATTATGACATGAGACATTCTTATTCTAAGTAAAGGCACACCAGTATGAAAAATAAAAATTCCTCTTGTGTGCTTCATGAGAAATTTCCCAACCTGCCTTCTGAATTGCTGTGAGAAAATCACTAGCTCAAAATGAACCCCCGATAGCTCTTTCCCTCCATCCTGAAAATGCCCTCTCTGTTATTTGACCTGCAGGAACAGGTGTAGCCAGGTTATAAAAGTCAGCTTGATTGGCTATGTGCCAGATCCAAGTACAGTATATGTTAGAAAACAGAAAAATGTCAGGAAGACAGGAAGCTTAAATGAATGTGTCCCTGGGAGCAGTAACAACAGATGTGCTGAAAATTTATGAATATTTTACTGTAAATGCTTTCTTGTTCTTCTGTTAAAAAGGAATTACATGGTGCCAGACTCCATGCCACATTGCCCAATGCTAACTTAAAATAACTTGCAGAAACTGGAATTTTCTGAGAAATAAGACTCGGGAATATGTGCATTTGACTTCTTTTCCTTTCAATAAATAACACTAATGTGTCTGTGTACAGAAATGCACACATCTACAGCACAGATATATTTAAACAGGAAATAATAAATATTAAATCCGTATGATGTTCATACCCAATGAGAGGGGTGGGGAAAGTGCATTTACTGGTCCACTGTCTTTATTTTTAACCATTGAATACACTTGATGAAGAATGAATTTCACAAATCTGGACAGAGGTTGCTAACACTTGCTTGGGGGCCCAGCACAGCCAGGTCATCTTTAAGCTTGTCTAACAGCTGCAGCAACTAGATTGAGTTTTATATCTAGAACTGCATACAATTAGGCAATAACAGGAGAGTCCAGAAATGCTTTCATTTCTACTAGTGGGGTCAATTGATTCTCATGTTGTCCATTAATATAAATCAGACCTGTATATAAAATCCATGTAGCCCAGGAGTGTGATTTATCAAATTACAGGCGGTTGAAAAGCACAGTGCTCAGATTTGTCTAACATTGGTATTTGCTAGGCTGATTCTGAAGAATGGATGTTCCAAAAATAGTCTTTCCCAAACACTCATGCAATAGATCATAGTGAAATTAAAGAAAATATCATGGACCATTACATTCTCAAAATTAGCAGGCTCACCAAAACACTCTAAATATCTATGAGGGGACCATTGTATATTAATATGTGCTTCAATAATAAGAATGTGATTCAGCACTGGCTGGTGTGGCTCAGTGGACTGAGTGCTGTCCTGAAAACCAAAGAGACTGAGTGCTGGCTTGCAAACCAAATCACTGGTTTGATTCCCAGTCAGGGTACATGTCTGGGTGGCAGCCCAGGTCCCCAGTAGGGGGTGTGTGACAGGCAACCACACATTGATATTTCTCTTCCTCTCTTTCTCCCTCCCTTCCACCTCTCTATAAGTAAATAAATAAAATCTTTTAAAAACTTAAAATAAAAGAATGTGATTGAAGTGGAAAAATAATCTATTTAGAAAAAATGCCTCCAAATCCACAATTGTTTTCATAAAATATTAGGCTAATTGTGTTTTTTTTGAAGGAGAAAAAAATTGAATTGTTGAAAAGGGAGAAGCCAATTACCCAAGGCTGATAATATTCAATAGACACTTTATCAAGAGTAATAGCTTTCCATTGTGACTATTATTTGGAGAAATAAGAATATTCCTGAAGAAAGGGTAATACTTGATATTACAGCAAGAGCTAAATTTTTTTTCAAAAGCTCTGGTTGCTGTGGCTCAGTTGGTTTGACTGTCATCCCATAACAAAAAGGTGATCATTTTTTTGATTCTCTGTTAGGGCACATACCCATGTTGTGGGCTTGATCCCTGTTTGGGGCATGAGCAGGAGGCAGCCGATTGGTGTTCGTCTCTTGCATCAGTGTTCTTTTCTCTCTCTCCCTTTCCTTCTCTCCCTTCTCTCTCTAATGAGAATAAAATAAATGTTCAAAAACAAACAAACAAACAAAAACAAATAGACAAATGAATAACACTAAAGCTGAAACTCTACCCTTTCACTGTACCCTGAAACTGCAATGACAAAGTGAAACTTTAAAAAGTCTACCATTGCTGGCTTAAATCATGTAATGGAGGTTTAAAACAAACAAACACAAAAATCTGTGATTATCTAGCCAAAAGGCAGACTATGAAGCAGATAGGGATAAACACCATCAGGGAAATACTTTTGATGGTCCAGAAAAAATCCTGCTATTGTTAATATAATGAGAATGGTTTGCACAAAATCAATGTAACCTGGCAGCCAAGGAGAGTGGACTGGACTGCACATTTGTGAACAATGATGACTTCACTGTACTAGTCAGTGGGAGTGGTAGAAGCCTTTGAGTGAGCGTGTGTACTGTGTGGCTGTCACATTCAAAATGACTGAGCGAGTAGAGCAATGAACCTACATCAAATTTTGTGTTAAGCTTAGACCTTCTTCCACAGAAACTGTTCAGATTATTCAGAAGGCAGCAGATCAGGCAACTGGTGATTGGCAGCTTCATCAGGACAGCGTGCCTGCTCCTGCATTACGTCTTTTATAGTGACCCAGGCCCCCTACAGCCCAGATTTGGCACCCTGCACCTTCTCGCTTCTTCACAAACTAAAATCACCTTTGAGAAGGAAGAGATTTCAAACATTGATGAGATTCAGGAAAACATGATGGGGCAGCTGATGGTGATTGGGAGAACTGTGTGAGGTTCCAAGGTGCCTACTTTGAAGGGGACTGAGGCATCATTGTCCTACGTATAATGTTTCTTGTATCTTGTCTTCTTAAATAAATGTCTCTCTTTTTAAATATTACATGGCTAGATACCTCCTGGACAGACATCATATACTTTAGAAAGATAATCTCTTTCTTCAGTTTGAAATCCTATGCCAACACTCTGGCGGGTTAAGGATTAATTTTAGAGGCTTATGAAAAATATTAATATTTTAAGAGATTTACCAAAATAAATACATTGACAAAAGTTGAAAAATTTCCTACCCTTTGTGAAAATATTGTAACTGTTCCCAATTACTGCTTTTCAATCATTTAACTTCTTTTCCCCTCAAAAAAGTCTAATATATAAATAAATGCATAGTTATAATGATAACATAAAAACCCAAAGTCACATTTTGGAACTTCCCCCCAAATTATAGTATATTATTTATTTATTTATTCTTGTTTTTCCTTTATTTCTGTCTCCTGCTTTGTTTATACTAAAAGTTTCATACCTTGATAAATTGTATGTTAAAATCAATTCCCATTCACTGTTTAAGGGCTTGGGGTATATTTTAACAATATTTTATTTTAGATTTTTTAATGGTCATTTAAATATAGTGAGAGAAAAGCAAATACATATGAGGATTTTGACGAATTTGTAATATTTATGTCACTTAAAAATCTAACAGTGCTTCCTAGATCACTACATATTATTGTTCAGTGATTATCTGTTAATCTTACCTTTAAAGAATGAAGTTGATTTCCTATTAAAAATATTTTCTATGTAGTGCAAATCACAAAAATGCAAATGGCCCTGAAAGTACATATTACTTAGGTAAATAAACAATCTTAAAGTCAAATGAAGAGTGTAGCGCTAAGCCTACTATTTTTATCTTTTAAGTTAATTATGCATGCTATGTTGCTAATATTTTTATGATTTCCTCCCAGTATTGTATTTTAAAATATAATCAGTAAATATATCCAATTATACCTTAGCTGTATGTGATGGGGCTGGGAGAACATATGTAGAAACTATATGCTAATAATTCTCCTGTAATAATGAAGTCATGAATAATGAGTTTACAGATCTTGGAGATAAAATAAAACAATGCAGAGCAAAAATGAATGAAACTTGTTTGAAAAGAAATGATTTGTCTTATGCAAAAAATATTAATTAGTTTCAGGAATGGTTTGAACTTGTCTAATATAATTATTGTAGAGAAAAACCATCATCATTATGATAATAACTACCACTAAAATAGTGGAAAATATGGATATGAGTGATTTAGTAGGAAATAAACTCATTTATAGCCAAACTGAAATGAAAGCAATAAAATTTTGATGGTTATTATTGAATTACAGGCCATTTATGAAATTGCAGAAATATGTTTCAAAACCTACACAGTGTAATTCTTGTTCTAGGCGT